>JANJXV010001427.1:0-124689 GCA_024803745.1 Megascapheus bottae
ACAGAATGGAGGTGTGTGAAGTCACAGATGGAGGTGTGTGAACTCAGAATGGAGGTGTGTGAATTCACAGAATGGAGGTTTGTGAAGTCATAGAATGGATGTTTCTGAAGTAAGAATGAAGGTGTGTGAAGTCATAGAATGGAGGTGTGTGAAGTCAAAATGCAGGTGTGTGAAGTCAAACAATGGATGGGTGTTAAGTCACAGAATGGAGGTGTGTGAAGTCACAGAATGTAAGTGTGTGAAGTCAAAATGGAGGTGTGTGAAGTCAGAGAATGGAGGTGTGTGAAGTCATAGAATGGAGGTGTGTCAAGTCAGAATGGAGATGTGTGAAGGCACAGAATGGAGGTGTGTGAAGTCATAGAATGTTGGTGTGTGAAGTCATACAATGGAGGTGTTTGAAGTCATAGAATGGAGGTGTGTGAAGTCATAGAATGGAGGTGTGTGAAATCATAGAATGGAGGTTTGTGAAGTCACACATTGAGGTGTGTGAAGTCAGAATGGAGGTGTGTGAAGTCAGAATGGAGGTTTGTAAAGTCATAGAATGGAGGTGTGTGAAGTCACAATGCAGGTGTGTGAACTCAGAGAATGGAGGTGCGTGAAGTCACATTGTAGGTGTGTGAAGTCATAGAATGGAGGTGTGTAAAGTCATAGAATGTAGGTGTGTAAATCAAAAAATGGAGGTGTGTGAAGTCATAGAATGGAGGTGTTTGAGTCACAGAATGGAGGTGTGTGAAGTCATAGAATGGAGGTGTGTGAAGTCATAGAATGGAGGTGTGTGAAGTCATATATTGGAGGTGTGTGAAGTTACAGAATGGAGGTGTGTGAAGTCACAGAATGGAAGTGTGTGAAGCCATAGAATGGAGATGTGAGAAGGCACAGAATGGAGGTGTGTGAAAGCATAGAATGGAGGTGGGTGAAGTAAGAGAATCGAGGTGTGTGAAGTGACAGAATGGAGGTGTGTGAAGTCATAGAATGGAGGTGTGTGAAGTCAGATTGGAGGTGTGTGAAGTAAAAGGATGGAGGTGTGTCAACTCAGAAAGGAGGTATGTGAAGTCATAGAATGGAGGTTTGTGAAGTCAAAGAATGGAGGTGTGGGAAATCATACAATGGAGGTGTGTGAAGTGACAGAACTGAGGTGTGTGAAGTCAGAATGGAGGTGTGTGTATTCAGAATGGAGGTGTGTGAAGTCAGAGACTGGAGGTGTGTGAAGTCACAATGCAAGTGTGTGAACTGATAGAACGCAGGTGTGTGAAGTCACAATGTAGGTGTGTGAAGTCATAGAATGGAGGTGTGTGAAGTCATTGAATAGAGGTGTGTGAAGTCACAAAATGGAGGTGTGTGAAGTCATATAATGGAGGTGTGTGAAGTCACAGAATGGAGGTGTGTGAAGTCAGAGAATCGAGGTGTGTGATGTCACAGAATGGAGGTGTGAGAAGTCACAGAATGGAGGTGTGTGAACTCACAATGGAGGTGAGTGAAGTCACAGAATGGGAGTGTGTGAAGTCATAGAATGGAAGTGTGTGAAGTCATAGATGGAGGTGTGTGATCTCAGAATGGAGGTGTGTGAGGTCACAGAATGGAGGTATGTGACGTCATAAATGTTGGTGTGTGAAGTCATAGAATGGAGGTGTGTGAAGTCAAAGAATGGAGGTGTGTGAAGTCTCAGAATGGAGGTGTGTGAAGTCATAGAATGGAGGTGTTTGAAGTCATAGAATGTTGGTTTTTGAAGACACAGAATGGGGGTGTGTGAAGCCATAGAATGGAGGTGCGTGAAGTCAGATTGGAGATGTGTGAAGTAACAGAATGGAGGTGTGTCAACTCAGAAAGGAGGTGTGTGAAGTCATAGAATCTAGGTGTGTGTAGTCATAGAATGCAGGTGTGTGAAATCATAGAATGGAGGTGTGTGAAGCCACAGAAATGAGATGTTTGAAGTCAAAATGGAAGTGTGTGAAGTCAGAATGGAGATGTGTGAAGTCATAGAATGGAGGTGTGTGAAGTCATAGAATGGAGGTGTGTGAAGTCACAGAATGGAGGTGTGTGAACTCAGAATGGAGGTGTGTGAATTCAAAGAAGGGAGGTTTGTGAAGCCATAGAATGGAGGTGTGTGAACTCAGAATGGAGGTGTGTGAATTCAAAGAAGGGAGGTTTGTGAAATCATAGAATGGATGTTTCTGAAGTAAGAATGAAGGTGTGTGAAGTCATAGAATGGAGGTGTGTGAAGTCAAAATGCAGGTGTGTGAAGTCAAACAATGGATGTGTGTTAAGTCAAAGAATGGACGTGTGTGAAGTCACAGAATGGAAGTGTGTGAAGTCAAAATGGAGGTGTGTGAAGTCAGAGAATGGAGGTGTGTGAAGTCATAGAATGGAGGTGTGTCAAGTCAGAATGGAGATGTGTGAAGGCACAGAATGGAGGTGTGTGAAGTCATAGAATGGAGGTGGGTGAAGTAAGAGAATCTAGGTGTGTGAAGTGACAGAATGGAGGTGTGTGAAGTCATAGAATGGAGGTGTGTGAAGTCAGATTGGAGGTTTGTGAAGTAAAAGGATGGAGGTGTGTCAACTCAGAAAGGAGGTATGTGAAGTCATAGAATGGAGGTTTGTGAAGTCAAAGAATGGAGGTGTGGGAAATCATACAATGGAGGTGTGTGAAGTGACAGAACTGAGGTGTGTGAAGTCAGAATGGAGGTGTGTGTATTCAGAATGGAGGTGTGTGAAGTCAGAGACTGGAGGTGTGTGAAGTCACAATGCAAGTGTGTGAACTGATAGAACGCAGGTGTGTGAAGTCACAATGTAGGTGTGTGAAGTCATAGAATGGAGGTGTGTGAAGTCATTGAATGGAGGTGTGTGAAGTCACAAAATGGAGGTGTGTGAAGTCATATAATGGAGGTGTGTGAAGTCACAGAATGGAGGTGTGTGAAGTCAGAGAATCGAGGTGTGTGAAGTCTCAGAATGGAGGTGTGAGAAGTCACAGAATGGAGGTGTGTGAACTCACAATGGAGGTGAGTGAAGTCACAGAATGGGGGTGTGTGAAGTCATAGAATGGAAGTGTGTGAAGTCATGGATGGAGGTGTGTGATTTCAGAATGGAGGTGTGTGAGGTCACAGAATGGAGGTATGTGACGTCATAAATGTTGGTGTGTGAATTCATAGAATGGAGGTGTGTGAAGTCAAAGAATGGAGGTGTGTGAAGTCATAGAATGGAGGTGTGTGAAATCACAGAATGTAGTTGTGTGTAGTCACAGAGTGTAGGTGTGTAAAGTCACAGAGTGGAGGTGTGTGAAGTCTCAGAATGGAGGTGTGTGAAGTCATAGAATGGAGGTGTTTGAAGTCATAGAATGTTGGTTTTTGAAGACACAGAATGGGGGTGTGTGAAGTCATAGAATGGAGGTGCGTGAAGTCAGATTGGAGGTGTGTGAAGTAACAGAATGGAGGTGTGTCAACTCAGAAAGGAGGTGTGTGAAGTCATAGAATGGAGGTGTGTGAAGTCATAGAATGCAGCTGTGTGAAATCATAGAATGGAGGTGTGTGAAGCCACAGAAATGAGGTGTTTGAAGTCAAAATGAAAGTGTGTGAAGTCAGAATGGAGATGTGTGAAGTCATAGAATGGAGGTGTGTGAAGTCATAGAATGGAGGTGTGTGAAGTCACAGAATGGAGGTGTGTGAACTCGTAGAATGGAGGAGTGTGAAGTCATAGAATGGACGTGTGTGAAGTCACAGAATGGAGGTGTGTGAAGTCACAGAATGGAGGTGTGTGAACTCAGAATGGAGGTGTGTGAATTCAAAGAAGGGAGGTTTGTGAAATCATAGAATGGATGTTTCTGAAGTAAGAATGAAGGTGTGTGAAGTCATAGAGTGGAGGTGTGTAAAGTCAAAATGCAGGTGTGTGAAGTCAAACAATGGATGAGTGTTAAGTCAAAGAATGGACGTGTGTGAAGTCACAGAATGGAAGTGTGTGAAGTCAAAATGGAGGTGTGTGAAGTCAGAGAATGGAGGTGTGTAAAGTCATAGAATGTAGGTGTGTAAAGTCAAAAAATGGAGGTGTGTGAAGTCATAGAATTGAGGTGTTTGAGTCACAGAATGGAGGTGTGTGAAGTCATAGAATGGAGGTGTGTGAAGTCATAGAATGGAGGTGTGTGAAGTCATATATTGGAGGTGTGTGAAGTTACAGAATGGAGGTGTGTGAAGTCACAGAATGGAGGTGTGTGAACTCAGAATGGAGGTGTGGGAAGTCACAAAATGGAGGTGTGTGAAGTCATAGAATGGAGATGTGTGAAGGCAAAGAATGGAGGTGTGTGAAATCATAGAATGGAGGCGTGCGAAGTCAGAGAATCGAGGAGTGTGAAGTCACAGAATGGAGGTGTGTGAGGTCACAGAATGGAGGTGTGTGAACACACAATGGAGGAGAGTGAAGTCACAGAATGGAGGTGTGTGAAGTCATAGAATGGAGATGTGTGAAGTCACAGAATGGAGGTGTGTGAAGTCATAGAATGGAGGTGTGTGAAGTCACAAAATTGAGGTGTGTGAAGTCCTAGAATGGAGGTGTGTGAAGTCCAAGGATGGAGGTGTGTGAAGTAATAGAATGCAGGTGTGTGAAGTCATAAAATGGAGATGTGTGAAGTCACAGAATGGAGCTGTGTGAAATCATAGAATGGAGTTGTGTGAAGTCAGAGAATCGAGGTGTGTGAAGTCACAGAATGGAGGTGCATGAAATCAGAATAGGGTTGTGTGAAGTCACATAATTGAGGTGTGTGAAGTCGTAGAATGGAGATGTGTGAAGTCATAGAATGGAGGTGTGTGACGTCACAGAATCGAGGTGTGTGAAGTCATATAATGGAAGTGTGTGAAGTCATAGAATGGAGGTGTGTGAACTCATAGAATGGAGGTTTGTGAAGTCATGGATTGAATGTGTGTGAAGTCAGAGAATGAAAGTGTGGGAAGTGAAAAAATGGAGTTGTGTGAAGTCACAGAATGGAGGTGTGTGAAGTCACAGAATGGAAGTGTGTGAAGTCAAAATTGAGGTGTGTGAAGTCACAGAATGGAGGTGTGTGAAGTCTCAGAATGCAGGTGTGTGAAGTCAAAATGGAGGTGTGTGAAGACAAAGAAATAGGTGTGTGTAGTCATAGAATGGAGGTCTGTGAAGTCATGGAATGGAGGTTTGTGAGGTCAAATATTTGAAGTGTGTGAAGTTACAGAAAGGAGGTGTGTGAAGTCATAGAATGGAGGTGTGTGAAGTCACACAAGGCAGGTGTGTGAAGTCACGGAATAGAGTTGTGTGAAATCACAATGGAGGTGTGTGAATTTATAGAATGGAGGTGTGTGAAGTGAAAGAATGGAGGTGTGTGAAGTCAGATTGGAGGTGTGTGAAGTAACAGAATGGAGGTGTGTCAACTCAGAAAGGAGGTGTGTGAAGTTATAGAATGGAGGTGTGTGAAGTCATAGAATAGAGGTGTGTGAAATCATAGAATGGAGGTGTGTGAAGTCACAGAAATGTGGTGTTTGAAGTCAAAATGGAAGTGTGTGAAGTCAGAATGGAGGTGTGTGAAGTCATAGAATGGAGGTGTGTGAAGTCATAGAATGGAGGTGTGTGAAGTCACAGAATGGAGGTGTGTGAACTCATAGAATGGAGGAGTGTGAAGTCACAGAATGGACGTGTGTGAAGTCACAGAATGGAGGTGTGTGAAGTCACAGAATGGAGGTGTGTGAACTCAGAATGGAGGTGTGTGAATTCAAAGAAGGGAGGTTTGTGAAGCCATAGAATGGAGGTGTGTGAACTCAGAATGGAGGTGTGTGAATTCAAAGAAGGGAGGTTTGTGAAATCATAGAATGGATGTTTCTGAAGTAAGAATGAAGGTGTGTGAAGTCATAGAATGGAGGTGTGTGAAGTCAAAATGCAGGTGTGTGAAGTCAAACAATGGATGTGTGTTAAGTCAAAGAATGGACGTGTGTGAAGTCACAGAATGGAAGTGTGTGAAGTCATAGAATGGAGGTGTGTGAAGTCAGAGAATGGAGGTGTGTGAAGTCATAGAATGGAGGTGTGTCAAGTCAGAATGGAGGTGTGTGAAGTCATAGAATGGAGGTGTGTGAAATCATAGAATGGAGGTTTGTGACGTCACAGATTGACGTGTGTGAAGTCAGACTGGAGGTGTGTGAAGTCAAAATGGAGGTGTGTAAAGTCATAGAATGGAGGTGTGTGAAGTCACAATGCAGGTGAGTGAACTCAGAGAATGGAGGTGTGTGAAGTCATAGAATCGAGGTGTGTAAAGTCATAGAATGCAGGTGTGTAAAGTCAAAAAATGGAGGTGTGTGAAGTCATAGAATGGAGGTGTTTGAGTCACAGATTGGAGGTGTGTGAAGTCATAGAATGGAGGTGTGTGAAGTCATAGAATGGAGGTGTGTGAAGTCATATATTGGAGGTGTGTGAAGTTACAGAATGGAGGTGTGTGAAGTCACAGAATGGAGGTGTGTGAACTCAGAATGGAGGTGTGGGAAGTCACAAAATGGAGGTGTGTGAAGTCATAGAATGGAGATGTGTGAAGGCAAAGAATGGAGGTCTGTGAAATCATAGAATGGAGGCGTGTGAAGTCAGAGAATCGAGGTGTGTGACGTCACAGAATGGAGGTGTGTGAGGTCACAGAATGGAGGTGTGTGAACTCACAATGGAGGTGAGTGAAGTCACAGAATGGAGGTGTGTGAAGTCATAGAATGGAGATGTGTGAAGTCATAGAATGGAGGTGTGTGAAGTCACAGATAGAGGTGTGTGAAGTCATAGAATGGACGTGTGTGAAGTCACAGAATGGAGGTGTGTGAAGTCACAGATGGAGGTGTGTGAACTCAGAATGGAGGTGTGTGAATTCACAGAATGGAGGTTTGTGAAGTCATAGAATGGATGTTTCTGAAGTAAGAATGAAGGTGTGTGAAGTCATAGAATGGAGGTGTGTGAAGTCAAAATGCAGGTGTGTGAAGTCAAACAATGGATGGGTGTTAAGTCAGAGAATGGAGGTGTGTGAAGTCATAGAATGGAGGTGTGTCAAGTCAGAATGGAGATGTGTGAAGGCACAGAATGGAGGTGTGTGAAGTCATAGAATGTTGGTGTGTGAAGTCATACAATGGAGGTGTTTGAAGTCATAGAATGGAGGTGTGTGAAGTCATAGAATGGAGGTGTGTGAAATCATAGAATGGAGGTTTGTGAAGTCACACATTGAGGTGTGTGAAGTCAGAATGGAGGTGTGTGAAGTCAGAATGGAGGTGTGTAAAGTCATAGAATGGAGGTGTGTGAAGTCACAATGCAGGTGTGTGAACTCAGAGAATGGAGGTGCGTGAAGTCACATTGTAGGTTTGTGAAGTCATAGAATGGAGGTGTGTAAAGTCATAGAATGTAGGTGTGTAAATCAAAAAATGGAGGTGTGTGAAGTCATAGAATGGAGGTGTTTGAGTCACAGAATGGAGGTGTGTGAAGTCATAGAATGGAGGTGTGTGAAGTCATAGAATGGAGGTGTGTGAAGTCATATATTGGAGGTGTGTGAAGTTACAGAATGGAGGTGTGTGAAGTCACAGAATGGAAGTGTGTGAAGCCATAGAATGGAGATGTGAGAAGGCACAGAATGGAGGTGTGTGAAAGCATAGAATGGAGGTGGGTGAAGTAAGAGAATCTAGGTGTGTGAAGTGACAGAATGGAGGTGTGTGAAGTCATAGAATGGAGGTGTGTGAAGTCAGATTGGAGGTTTGTGAAGTAAAAGGATGGAGGTGTGTCAACTCAGAAAGGAGGTATGTGAAGTCATAGAATGGAGGTTTGTGAAGTCAAAGAATGGAGGTGTGGGAAATCATACAATGGAGGTGTGTGAAGTGACAGAACTGAGGTGTGTGAAGTCAGAATGGAGGTGTGTGTATTCAGAATGGAGGTGTGTGAAGTCAGAGACTGGAGGTGTGTGAAGTCACAATGCAAGTGTGTGAACTGATAGAACGCAGGTGTGTGAAGTCACAATGTAGGTGTGTGAAGTCATAGAATGGAGGTGTGTGAAGTCATTGAATGGAGGTGTGTGAAGTCACAAAATGGAGGTGTGTGAAGTCAAATAATGGAGGTGTGTGAAGTCACAGAATGGAGGTGTGTGAAGTCAGAGAATCGAGGTGTGTGAAGTCTCAGAATGGAGGTGTGAGAAGTCACAGAATGGAGGTGTGTGAACTCACAATGGAGGTGAGTGAAGTCACAGAATGGGGGTGTGTGAAGTCATAGAATGGAAGTGTGTGAAGTCATGGATGGAGGTGTGTGATTTCAGAATGGAGGTGTGTGAGGTCACAGAATGGAGGTATGTGACGTCATAAATGTTGGTGTGTGAATTCATAGAATGGAGGTGTGTGAAGTCAAAGAATGGAGGTGTGTGAAGTCATAGAATGGAGGTGTGTGAAATCACAGAATGTAGTTGTGTGTAGTCACAGAGTGTAGGTGTGTAAAGTCACAGAGTGGAGGTGTGTGAAGTCTCAGAATGGAGGTGTGTGAAGTCATAGAATGGAGGTGTTTGAAGTCATAGAATGTTGGTTTTTGAAGACACAGAATGGGGGTGTGTGAAGTCATAGAATGGAGGTGCGTGAAGTCAGATTGGAGGTGTGTGAAGTAACAGAATGGAGGTGTGTCAACTCAGAAAGGAGGTGTGTGAAGTCATAGAATGGAGGTGTGTGAAGTCATAGAATGCAGCTGTGTGAAATCATAGAATGGAGGTGTGTGAAGCCACAGAAATGAGGTGTTTGAAGTCAAAATGAAAGTGTGTGAAGTCAGAATGGAGATGTGTGAAGTCATAGAATGGAGGTGTGTGAAGTCATAGAATGGAGGTGTGTGAAGTCACAGAATGGAGGTGTGTGAACTCGTAGAATGGAGGAGTGTGAAGTCATAGAATGGACGTGTGTGAAGTCACAGAATGGAGGTGTGTGAAGTCACAGAATGGAGGTGTGTGAACTCAGAATGGAGGTGTGTGAATTCAAAGAAGGGAGGTTTGTGAAATCATAGAATGGATGTTTCTGAAGTAAGAATGAAGGTGTGTGAAGTCATAGAGTGGAGGTGTGTAAAGTCAAAATGCAGGTGTGTGAAGTCAAACAATGGATGAGTGTTAAGTCAAAGAATGGACGTGTGTGAAGTCACAGAATGGAAGTGTGTGAAGTCAAAATGGAGGTGTGTGAAGTCAGAGAATGGAGGTGTGTAAAGTCATAGAATGTAGGTGTGTAAAGTCAAAAAATGGAGGTGTGTGAAGTCATAGAATTGAGGTGTTTGAGTCACAGAATGGAGGTGTGTGAAGTCATAGAATGGAGGTGTGTGAAGTCATAGAATGGAGGTGTGTGAAGTCATATATTGGAGGTGTGTGAAGTTACAGAATGGAGGTGTGTGAAGTCACAGAATGGAGGTGTGTGAACTCAGAATGGAGGTGTGGGAAGTCACAAAATGGAGGTGTGTGAAGTCATAGAATGGAGATGTGTGAAGGCAAAGAATGGAGGTGTGTGAAATCATAGAATGGAGGCGTGCGAAGTCAGAGAATCGAGGAGTGTGAAGTCACAGAATGGAGGTGTGTGAGGTCACAGAATGGAGGTGTGTGAACACACAATGGAGGAGAGTGAAGTCACAGAATGGAGGTGTGTGAAGTCATAGAATGGAGATGTGTGAAGTCACAGAATGGAGGTGTGTGAAGTCATAGAATGAAGGTGTGTGAAGTCACAAAATTGAGGTGTGTGAAGTCCTAGAATGGAGGTGTGTGAAGTCCAAGGATGGAGGTGTGTGAAGTAATAGAATGCAGGTGTGTGAAGTCATAAAATGGAGATGTGTGAAGTCACAGAATGGAGCTGTGTGAAATCATAGAATGGAGTTGTGTGAAGTCAGAGAATCGAGGTGTGTGAAGTCACAGAATGGAGGTGCATGAAATCAGAATAGGGTTGTGTGAAGTCACATAATTGAGGTGTGTGAAGTCGTAGAATGGAGATGTGTGAAGTCATAGAATGGAGGTGTGTGACGTCACAGAATCGAGGTGTGTGAAGTCATATAATGGAAGTGTGTGAAGTCATAGAATGGAGGTGTGTGAACTCATAGAATGGAGGTTTGTGAAGTCATGGATTGAATGTGTGTGAAGTCAGAGAATGAAAGTGTGGGAAGTGAAAAAATGGAGTTGTGTGAAGTCACAGAATGGAGGTGTGTGAAGTCACAGAATGGAAGTGTGTGAAGTCAAAATTGAGGTGTGTGAAGTCACAGAATGGAGGTGTGTGAAGTCTCAGAATGCAGGTGTGTGAAGTCAAAATGGAGGTGTGTGAAGACAAAGAAATAGGTGTGTGTAGTCATAGAATGGAGGTCTGTGAAGTCATGGAATGGAGGTTTGTGAGGTCAAATATTTGAAGTGTGTGAAGTTACAGAAAGGAGGTGTGTGAAGTCATAGAATGGAGGTGTGTGAAGTCACACAAGGCAGGTGTGTGAAGTCACAGAATAGAGTTGTGTGAAATCACAATGGAGGTGTGTGAATTTATAGAATGGAGGTGTGTGAAGTGAAAGAATGGAGGTGTGTGAAGTCAGATTGGAGGTGTGTGAAGTAACAGAATGGAGGTGTGTCAACTCAGAAAGGAGGTGTGTGAAGTTATAGAATGGAGGTGTGTGAAGTCATAGAATAGAGGTGTGTGAAATCATAGAATGGAGGTGTGTGAAGTCACAGAAATGTGGTGTTTGAAGTCAAAATGGAAGTGTGTGAAGTCAGAATGGAGGTGTGTGAAGTCATAGAATGGAGGTGTGTGAAGTCATAGAATGGAGGTGTGTGAAGTCACAGAATGGAGGTGTGTGAACTCATAGAATGGAGGAGTGTGAAGTCACAGAATGGACGTGTGTGAAGTCACAGAATGGAGGTGTGTGAAGTCACAGAATGGAGGTGTGTGAACTCAGAATGGAGGTGTGTGAATTCAAAGAAGGGAGGTTTGTGAAGCCATAGAATGGAGGTGTGTGAACTCAGAATGGAGGTGTGTGAATTCAAAGAAGGGAGGTTTGTGAAATCATAGAATGGATGTTTCTGAAGTAAGAATGAAGGTGTGTGAAGTCATAGAATGGAGGTGTGTGAAGTCAAAATGCAGGTGTGTGAAGTCAAACAATGGATGTGTGTTAAGTCAAAGAATGGACGTGTGTGAAGTCACAGAATGGAAGTGTGTGAAGTCATAGAATGGAGGTGTGTGAAGTCAGAGAATGGAGGTGTGTGAAGTCATAGAATGGAGGTGTGTCAAGTCAGAATGGAGGTGTGTGAAGTCATAGATTGGAGGTGTGTGAAATCATAGAATGGAGGTTTGTGACGTCACAGATTGACGTGTGTGAAGTCAGACTGGAGGTGTGTGAAGTCAAAATGGAGGTGTGTAAAGTCATAGAATGGAGGTGTGTGAAGTCACAATGCAGGTGAGTGAACTCAGAGAATGGAGATGTGTGAAGTCATAGAATCGAGGTGTGTAAAGTCATAGAATGCAGGTGTGTAAAGTCAAAAAATGGAGGTGTGTGAAGTCATAGAATGGAGGTGTTTGAGTCACAGAATGGAGGTGTGTGAAGTCATAGAATGGAGGTGTGTGAAGTCATAGAATGGAGGTGTGTGAAGTCATATATTGGAGGTGTGTGAAGTTACAGAATGGAGGTGTGTGAAGTCACAGAATGGAGGTGTGTGAACTCAGAATGGAGGTGTGGGAAGTCACAAAATGGAGGTGTGTGAAGTCATAGAATGGAGATGTGTGAAGGCAAAGAATGGAGGTGTGTGAAATCATAGAATGGAGGCGTGTGAAGTCAGAGAATCGAGGTGTGTGAAGTCACAGAATGGAGGTGTGTGAGGTCACAAAATGGAGGTGTGTGAACTCACAATGGAGGTGAGTGAAGTCACAGAATGGAGGTGTGTGAAGTCATAGAATGGAGATGTGTGAAGTCATAGAATGGAGGTGTGTGAAGTCACAGATAGAGGTGTGTGAAGTCATAGAATGGACGTGTGTGAAGTCACAGAATGGAGGTGTGTGAAGTCACAGATGGAGGTGTGTGAACTCAGAATGGAGGTGTGTGAATTCACAGAATGGAGGTTTGTGAAGTCATAGAATGGATGTTTCTGAAGTAAGAATGAAGGTGTGTGAAGTCATAGAATGGAGGTGTGTGAAGTCAAAATGCAGGTGTGTGAAGTCAAACAATGGATGGGTGTTAAATCACAGAATGGAGGTGTGTGAAGTCACAGAATGTAAGTGTGTGAAGTCAAAATGGAGGTGTGTGAAGTCAGAGAATGGAGGTGTGTCAAGTCATAGAATGGAGGTGTGTCAAGTCAGAATGGAGATGTGTGAAGGCACAGAAGGGAGGTGTGTGAAGTCATAGAATGTTGGTGTGTGAAGTCATACAATGGAGGTGTTTGAAGTCATAGAATGGAGGTGTGTGAAGTCATAGAATGGAGGTGTGTAAAGTCATAGAATGGAGGTGTGTGAAGTCATAGAATGGAGGTGTGTGAAATCATAGAATGGAGTTGTGTTCAGTCACAGAATTGAGGTGTGTGAAGTCAGAATGGAGATGTGTGAAGGCACAGAATGGAGGTGTGTGAAGTCATAGAATGTTGGTGTGTGAAGTCATACAATGGAGGTGTATGAAGTCATAGAATGGAGGTGTGTGAAGTCATAGATTGGAGGTGTGTGAAATCATAGAATGGAGGTTTCTGACGTCACAGATTGACGTGTGTGAAGTCAGACTGGAGGTGTGTGAAGTCAAAATGGAGGTGTGTAAAGTCATAGAATGGAGGTGTGTGAAGTCACAATGCAGGTGAGTGAACTCAGAGAATGGAGGTGTGTGAAGTCATAGAATCGAGGTGTGTAAAGTCATAGAATGCAGGTGTGTAAAGTCAAAAAATGGAGGTGTGTGAAGTCATAGAATGGAGGTGTTTGAGTCACAGAATGGAGGTGTGTGAAGTCATAGAATGGAGGTGTGTGAAGTCATAGAATGGAGGTGTGTGAAGTCATATATTGGAGGTGTGTGAAGTTACAGAATGGAGGTGTGTGAAGTCACAGAATGGAGGTGTGTGAACTCAGAATGGAGGTGTGGGAAGTCACAAAATGGAGGTGTGTGAAGTCATAGAATGGAGATGTGTGAAGGCAAAGAATGGAGGTGTGTGAAATCATAGAATGGAGGCTTGTGAAGTCAGAGAATCGAGGTGTGTGAAGTCACAGAATGGAGGTGTGTGAGGTCACAGAATGGAGGTGTGTGAACTCACAATGGAGGTGAGTGAAGTCACAGAATGGAGGTGTGAGAAGTCATAGAATGGAGATGTGTGAAGTCATAGAATGGAGGTGTGTGAAGTCACAGATAGAGGTGTGTGAAGTCATAGAATGGACGTGTGTGAAGTCACAGAATGGAGGTGTGTGAAGTCACAGATGGAGGTGTGTGAACTCAGAATGGAGGTGTGTGAATTCACAGAATGGAGGTTTGTGAAGTCATAGAATGGATGTTTCTGAAGTAAGAATGAAGGTGTGTGAAGTCATAGAATGGAGGTGTGTGAAGTCAAAATGCAGGTGTGTGAAGTCAAACAATGGATGGGTGTTAAGTCACAGAATGGAGGTGTGTGAAGTCACAGAATGTAAGTGTGTGAAGTCAAAATGGAGGTGTGTGAAGTCAGAGAATGGAGGTGTGTGAAGTCATAGAATGGAGGTGTGTCAAGTCAGAATGGAGATGTGTGAAGGCACAGAATGGAGGTGTGTGAAGTCATAGAATGTTGGTGTGTGAAGTCATACAATGGAGGTGTTTGAAGTCATAGAATGGAGGTGTGTGAAGTCATAGAATGGAGGTGTGTGAAATCATAGAATGGAGGTTTGTGAAGTCACACATTGAGGTGTGTGAAGTCAGAATGGAGGTGTGTGAAGTCAGAATGGAGGTGTGTAAAGTCATAGAATGGAGGTGTGTGAAGTCACAATGCAGGTGTGTGAACTCAGAGAATGGAGGTGCGTGAAGTCACATTGTAGGTGTGTGAAGTCATAGAATGGAGGTGTGTAAAGTCATAGAATGTAGGTGTGTAAATCAAAAAATGGAGGTGTGTGAAGTCATAGAATGGAGGTGTTTGAGTCACAGAATGGAGGTGTGTGAAGTCATAGAATGGAGGTGTGTGAAGTCATAGAATGGAGGTGTGTGAAGTCATATATTGGAGGTGTGTGAAGTTACAGAATGGAGATGTGTGAAGTCATAGAATGGAGGTGTGTGACGTCACAGAATCGAGGTGTGTGAAGTCATATAATGGAAGTGTGTGAAGTCATAGAATGGAGGTGTGTGAACTCATAGAATGGAGGTTTGTGAAGTCATGGATTGAATGTGTGTGAAGTCAAAGAATGAAAGTGTGGGAAGTGAAAAAATGGAGTTGTGTGAAGTCACAGAATGGAGGTGTGTGAAGTCACAGAATGGAAGTGTGTGAAGTCAAAATTGAGGTGTGTGAAGTCACAGAATGGAGGTGTGTGAAGTCTCAGAATGCAGGTGTGTGAAGTCAAAATGGAGGTGTGTGAAGACAAAGAAATAGGTGTGTGTAGTCATAGAATGGAGGTCTGTGAAGTCATGGAATGGAGGTTTGTGAGGTCAAATATTTGAAGTGTGTGAAGTTACAGAAAGGAGGTGTGTGAAGTCATAGAATGGAGGTGTGTGAAGTCACACAAGGCAGGTGTGTGAAGTCACAGAATAGAGTTGTGTGAAATCACAATGGAGGTGTGTGAATTTATAGAATGGAGGTGTGTGAAGTGAAAGAATGGAGGTGTGTGAAGTCAGATTGGAGGTGTGTGAAGTAACAGAATGGAGGTGTGTCAACTCAGAAAGGAGGTGTGTGAAGTTATAGAATGGAGGTGTGTGAAGTCATAGAATAGAGGTGTGTGAAATCATAGAAGGGAGGTGTGTGAAGTCACAGAAATGTGGTGTTTGAAGTCAAAATGGAAGTGTGTGAAGTCAGAATGGAGGTGTGTGAAGTCATAGAATGGAGGTGTGTGAAGTCATAGAATGGAGGTGTGTGAAGTCACAGAATGGAGGTGTGTGAACTCATAAAATGGAGGATTGTGAAGTCATGGAATGGAGGTGTGTGAAGTCACAGATGGAGGTGTTTGAAGTCATAGAATGGAGGTGTGTGAAGTCACAGAATGGAGGTGTGTGAAGTCACAGAATGGAGGTGTGTGAAGTCACAGAATGGAGGTGTGTGAACTCAGAATGGAGGGGTGTGAATTCACAGAAGGGAGGTTTGTGAAGTCATAGAATGGATGTTTCTGAAGTAAGAATGAAGGTGTGTGAAGCCATAGAATGGAGGTGTGTGAAGTCAAAATGCAGGTGTGTGAAGTCAAAAAATGGAGGTGTGTGAAGTCAGAGAATGGAGGTGTGTGAAGTCACAGAATGGAAGTGTGTGAAGTAAAAATGGAGGTGTGTGAAGTCAGAGAATGGAGGTGTGTGAAGTCAAATCATGGACGTGTGTGAAGTCAAAATTGTGGTGTGTGAAGTCACAAACGCAGGTGTGTGAAGTCACAGAAGGGAGGTGTGTGAAGTCAAAATGGAGGTGTGTGAAGTCAAAGAATGGATGTGTTTGAAGTCATAGAATGGAGGTGTATGAAGTCATGGAATGGAGGTTTGTGAAGTCAAATATTGGAAGTGTGTGAAGTTACAGAATGGAGGTGTGTGAAGTCATAGAATGGAGGTGTGTGAAGTCATAGAATGGAGGTGTGTGTAGTCATAGATTGGAAGTGTGTGAAGTCATAGAATGGATGTGTGTGAAGTCATAGATTGAAAGGTGTGTGGAAGTCATAGTATGGAGGTGTGTGAAGTCACAGAAAGGAGGGGTGTGAAGTCACAGAATGGAGTTGTGTGAAGTCACAATGGAGGTGTGTGAAGTCATAAAATGGAGGTGTGTGAAATCAAAGAATGGAGGTTTGTTAAGTCATAGAATGGATTGTGTGTGAAATCATAGAATATAGGTGTGTGAAGTCACAGAATTGTGGTGTGTAATGTCACAGAGTGGATGTGTGTGAAGTCACAGAAGGCAGGTGTGTGAAGTCACAGAATACAGTTGTGTGAAGTCATGGAATGGAGGTGTGTGACGTCATAGAATGGAGGTGTGTGAAGTCACAGAAGGCAGGTGTGTGAAGTCACATAATACAGTTGTGTGAAGTCATGGAATGGAGGTGTGTGAAGTCAGAATGCAGGTGTGTGAAGTCATAGAATGCAGGTGTGTGAAGTCACTGAAAGGAGGTGTGTGAAGTCACAGAATGGAGGTGTGTAAAGTCAAAATGGAGGTGTGTGAAGTCAAAGAATGGAGTTTTGTGAAGTCATAGAATGGAGGTGTATGAAGTCATGGAATGGAGGTTTGTGAATTCAAACATTGGAAGTGTGTGAAGTTACAGAATGGAGGTGTGTGAAGTCATAGAATGGAGGTGTGTGAAGTCATAGAATGGAGGAGTGTGAAGTCAGAATGGAGATGTGTGAAGTCACATAATGGAGGTGTGTGAAGTCACAGAATGTTGGTGTGTGAAGTCATAGAATGGAGGTGTATGAAGTCATAGAATGGAGGTGTGTGAAGTCAGAATGCAGGTGTGTGAAGTCATAGAATGGAGGTGTGTGAAGTCATAGAATGGAGGTGTGTGAAGTCAGAATGGAGATGTGTGAAGTCACATAATTGAGGTGTGTGAAGTCATAGAATATGGTGTGTGAAGTCCTGGATTGGAGGTGTATGAAGTCATAGAATGGAGGTGGGTGAATTCAGAATGCAGGTGTGTGAAGTCATAGAATGGAGGTGTGTGAAGTCATAGAATGGAGGTGTGTGAATTCATAGATTGGAAGTGTGTGAAGTCATAGAATGGAGCTGTGGGAAGTCATAGAATGGAGGTGTGTGAAGTTATAGAAAGGAGGTGTGTGAAGTCACAGAATCGAGTTGTGTGAAGTCACAATGGAGGTGTGTGAAGTCATAGAATAGAGGTGTGTGAAGTCAGAATAGAGGTGTGCGAAGTTATAGAATGGAGATGCGTGAAGTCAGAATGGAGGTGTGTGAACTCATAGAATGGAGGTGTGTGAAGTCACAATGGAGGTGTGTGAAGTCATAGAATGGGGGTTTTTGAAGTCACAGAATGGAGGTGTGTGAAGTCATAGAATGGAGGTGTGGGAAGTAAAAATGGAGTTTGTGAACTCATAGAATGAATGTGTGTGAACTCATAGAATGGAGGTTGTGAAGTCATGGAATGGAGGTGTGTGAAGTCAAAGAATGGAGGTGTGTGAAGTCAAACAATAGAGGTGTGTGAGGTGAAACAATGGAGGTGTGTGAAGTCACTAAATGGATGTGTGTGAAGTCAAAACGGAGGTGTGTGAAGTCCCAAAATGGAGGTGTGTGAAGTCACAGAATGAAGGTGTGTGAAGTCAAACAGGTGGTGTGTGAAGTCACAAATGGACGTGTGTAAAGTCACAGAATGGAGGTGTGTGAAGTCAAAATGGAGGTGTGTGAAGTCAAAGAATGGAGGTGTGTGAAGTCATCGAATGGAGGTATGTAAAGTCATGTCATGGAGGTGTGTGAATTCACAGAATGGAGGTGTGTGAAGTCAGAATTGAGGTGTGCTAAGTCATATAATGGAGGTGTGTGAAGTCAGAATGTAGGTGTGTGAAGTCATAGAATGGAGGTGTGTGAAGTCACAGAATGGAGGTGTGTGAACACATAGAATGGAGGTGTGTGAAATCACAATGGAGGTGTGTGAAGTCATAGAATAGAGGTGTGTGAAGTCACAATGGAGGTGTGTGAAGTCATAGAATGGTGGTGTGTGAAGTTACAGAATGGAGGTGTGGAAGTCATAGAATGGAGGTGTGCGAAGTCAGATATTGAGGTGTGTGAAGTCACAGAATATAGGTGTGGGAATTCAGAATGGAGGTGTGTGAAGTCATAGAATGGAGGTGTGTGAAGTCATGGAATGGAGGTGTGTGAAATCATAGAATGGAGGTGTGTGAAGTCATGGAATGGAGGTGTGTAAAATCATAGAATGGAGGTGTGTGAAGTCACAGAATGGAGGTGTGTGAACACATAGAATGGAGGTGTGTGAAATCACAATGGAGGTGTGTGAAGTCATAGAATAGAGGTGTGTGAAGTCAAAGAAGGAGGTGTGTGAAGTCATAGAAAGGAGCTGTGTGAATTCAGAATGGAGGTTTGTGAAGTCACAGAATGGAGGTTTGTGAAGTCACAGAATGGAGGTGTGTGAAGTCATAGAATGGATGTTTCTGAAGTAAGAATGAAGGTGTGAGAAGTCATAGAATGGAGGTGTGTGAAGTCAAAATGGAGGTGTGTGAACTCATAGAATATAGATGTGTGACCTCATAGAATGGAGGTGTGTGAAGTCATGGAATGGAGGTGTGTGAAATCCACGAATGGAGGTGTGTGAAATCAGACAATCGCGGTGTGTGAAGTCACAGAATGGAGGTGTGTGAAGTCACAGAATGGAAGTGTGTGAAGTCAAAATTAAGGTGTGTGAAATCACAGAATGGAGGTGTGTGAAGTCACAGAATGGACGTGTGTGAAGTCAAAATTGTGATGTGTGAATTCACAAATGGAGGTGTGTGAAGTCACAGAATTGTGGTGTGTGAAGTCAAAATGGAGGTGTATGAAGTCAAAGAAAGAGGTGTGTGAAGTCATAGAATGGAGGTGTATGAAGTCATGGAATGGAGGTTTGTGAAGTCATAGAATGGAGATTTGTGAAGTCATAGAATTGATGTGTGTGAAGTCAGAATGGAAATGTGTGAAGTCACAGAATGGAGGTGTGTGAAGTCAAAGAATATTGGTGTGTGAAGTCATAGAATGGAGGTGTGTGAAGTCTTAGAATGGAGGTGTGTGAAGTCATAGAATGGAGGTGTGTGAAGTCACAGAAGGAAGGTGTGTGAAGTCACTGAATGGAGGTGTGTAAAGTCACAGAGTGGAGGTGTGTGAAGGCACAGAATGGAGGGGTGTGAAGTCAAAGAATGGCGGTATGTGAAGTCACAGAATGGAGGGGTGTGAAGTCAGAATAGAGGTGTGCGAAGTCATAGAATGGAGGTGTGTGAAGCCAGAATGGAGCTGTGTGAACGCATAGAATGGAGGTGTGTGAAGTCACAATGGAGATGTGTGAAGTCATAGAATGGAGGTTTTTGAAGTCACATATTGGAGGTGTGTGAAGTCATAGAATGGAGGTGTGTGAAGTCAGATTGGAGGTATGTGAAGTCACAGAATGGAGGTGTGTCAACTCAGAAAGGAGGTATGTAAAGTCACAGAATGGAGGTGTGGGAAATCATAGAATGGAGGTGTGTGAAGTCACAGAATTGAGGTGTATGAAGTCAGAATGGAGGTGTGTGTATTCAGAATGGAGGTGTGTGAAGTCAGAGACTGGAGGTGTGTGAAGTCACAATGCAGGTGTGTGAACTGATAGAACGTAGGTGTGTGAAGTCACAATGTTGGTGTGTGAAGTCACAGAGTGGAGGTGTGTGAAGTCATAGAATGGAGGTGTGTGAAGTCACAAAATGGAGGTGTGTGAAGTCATATAATGGAGGTGTGTGAAGTCACAGAATGGAGGTGTTGAACTCAGAATGGAGGTGTGTGAAGTCACAGAATGGAGGTGTGTGAAGTCAAAGAATGGAGATGTGTGAAGTCACAGAATGGAGGTGTGTGAAATCGTACAATGGAGGTGTGTGCAGTCAGAGAATCGAGGTGTGTGAAGTCACAGAATGGAGGTGCGTGAAGTCACAGAATGGAGGTGTGTGAACTCACAATGGAGTTGAGTGAAGTCACAGAATGGAGGTGTGTGAAGTCATAGAATGGAAGTGTGTGAAGTCATAGAATGGAGGTGTGTGATGTCAGAATGGAAGTGTGTGAAGTCACAGAATGGAGGTATGTGCCGTCATAAATGTTGGTGTGTGAAGTCATAGAATGGAGGTGTGAAGTCATAGAATGGAGGTGTGTGAAGTCATAGAATGGATGTGTGAAGTCACAGAAGGCAGGTGTGTGAAGTCACAGAATAGAGTTGTGTGAAGTCACAATGGAGGTGTGTGAATTCATAGAATGTAGGTGTGTGAAGTCAAAGAATGGAGGTGTGTGAAGTCATAGAATGGAGTTGTGTGTAGTCACAGAGTGTAGGTTTGTAAAGTCACAGAGTGGAGGTGTGTGAAGTCTCAGAATGGAGGTGTATGAAGTCATAGAGTGTTGGTTTTTGAAGACACAGAATGGAGGTGTGTGAAGTCACAGAATAGAGTTGTGTGAAGTCACAATGCAGGTGTGTGAACTCAGAGAATGGAGGTGTGTGAAGTCACAATGTAGGTGAGTGAAGTCATAGAATGTAGGTGTGTAAAGTCAAAAAATTGAGGTGTGTGAAGTCATAGAATGGAGGTGTTTGAGTCACAGAATGGAGGTGTTTCAACTCAGAAAAGAGGTGTGTGAAGTCATAGAATGGAGGTGTGTGAAGTCAAAGAATTCAGGTGTGTGAAATCATGAATGGAGGTGTGGTAAGCCACAGAAATGAGGTGTTTGAAGTCACAATGGAAGTGTGTGAAGTCAGAATGGAGGTGTGTGAAGTCATAGAATGGAGGTGTGTGAAATCATAGAATGGAGGTGTGTGAAGTCATAGAATGGAGGTGTGTGAACTCATCGAATGGAGGAGTGTGAAGTCATAGAATGGAGGTGTGTGAAGTCACAGATGGAGGTGTGTGAAGTCATAGGATGGAGGTGTGTGAAGTCACAGAATGGAGGTGTGTGAAGTCACAGAATGGAGGTGTGTGAACTTAGAATGGAGGTGTGTGAATTCACAGAAGGGAGGTTTGTGAAGTCATAGAATAGATGTTTCTGAAGTAAGAATGAAGGTGTGTGAAGTCATAGAATGGAGGTGTGTGAAGTCAAAATGCAGGTGTGTGAAGTCAAACAATGGAGGTGGGTTAAATCACAGAATGGAGGTGTGTCAAGTCACAGAATGGAAGTGTGTGAAGTCAAAATGGAGGTGTGTGAAGTCAGAGAAAGGAGGTGCGTGAAGTCAGAGAATGGAAGTGTGTGAAGTCAAAGAATGGAGGTGTGTCAAGTCAGAATGGAGATGTGTGAAGGCACAGAATGGAGGTGTGTGAAGTCATAGAATGTTGGTGTGTGAAGTCATACAATGGAGGTGTATGAAGTCATAGAATGGAGGTGTGTGAAGTCATAGAATGGAAGTTTGTGAATTCATAGAATGGAGGTTTGTGCAGTCACAGATTGAGGTGTGTGAAGTCAGAATGGACGTGTGTGAAGTCAGAATGGAGGTGTGTAAAGTCATAGAATGGAGGTGTGTGAAGACACAATGCAGGTGTGTGAACTCAGAGAATGGAGGTGTGTGAAGTCACAATGTAGGTGAGTGAAGTCATAGAATGTAGGTGTGTAAAGTCAAAAAATTGAGGTGTGTGAAGTCATAGAATGGAGGTGTTTGAGTCACAGAATGGAGGTGTGTGAAGTCATAGAATGGAGCTGTGTGAAGTCATAGAATGGAGGTGTGTGAAGTCGTATATTGGAGGTGTGTGAAGTTACAGAATGGAGGTGTATGAAGTCACAGGATGGACGTGTGTGAAGTCACAGAATGGAGATGTGTGAAGGCACAGAATGGAGGTGTGTGAAATCATAGAATGGAGGTGTGTGAAGTCAGAGAATCGAGGTGTGTGAAGTCACAGAATGGAGGTGTGTGAGGTCACAGAATGGTGGTTTTTGAAGTCACAGAATGGAGGTGTGTGAAGTCATAGAATGGAGGTGTGTGAAGTCAGATTGGAGGTATGTGAAGTCACAGAATGGAGGTATGTGAAGTCATAGAATGGAGGTGTGTGAAGTCAAAGAATGGAGGTGTGGGAAATCATAGAATGGAGGTGTGTGAAGTGACAGCACTGAGGTGTTTGAAGTCAGAATGGAGGTGTATGTATTCAGAATGGAGGTGTGTGAAGTCAGAGACTGGAGGTGTGTGAAGTCACAATGCAGATGTGTGAACTGATAGAACGTAGGTGTGTGAAGTCACAATGTAGGTGTGTGAAGTCATAGAATGGACGTGTGTGAAGTCATAGAATGGAGGTGTGTGAAGTCACAAAATGGAGGTGTGTGAAGTCATATAATGGAGGTGTGTGAAGTCATAGAATGGAGATGTGTGAACTCAGAATGGAGGTGTGTGAAGTCACAGAATGGAGGTGTGTGAAGTCACAGAATGGAGGTGTGTGAAATCGTAGAATGGAGGTGTGTGAAGTCACAGAATCGAGGTGTGTGAAGTCACACAATGGAGGTGTGAGAAGTCACAGAATGGACGTGTGTGAACTCACAATGGATGTGAGTGAAGTCACAGAACGGAGGTGTGTGAAGTCATAGAATGGAAGTGTGTGAAGTCATAGGTGGAGGTGTGTGATGTCAGAATGGAGGTGTGTGAAGTCACAGAATGGAGGTATGTGACGTCATAAATGTTGGTGTGTGAAGTCATAGAATAGAGGTGTGAAGTCATAGAATGGAGGTGTGTGAAGTCATAGAATGGAGGTGTTTGAAGTCATAGAATGTTGGTTTTTGAAGACAAAGAATGGAGGTGTGTGAAGTCACAGAATCGAGGTGTGTAAAGTCACAGAATGGAGGTGTGTGAAATCGTAGAATGGAGGAGTGTGAAGTCACAGAATCGAGGTGTGTGAAGTCATAGAAGGGAGGTGTGTGAAGTCACAGAAGGCAGGTGTGTGAAGTCACAGAATAGAGTTGTGTGAAGTCACAATGGAGGTGTGTGAATTCATAGAATGGAGGTGTGTGAAGTCAAAGAATGGAGGTGTGTGAAGTCATAGAATGTAGGTGTGTGAAATCACAGAATGGAGTTGTGTGTAGTCACAGAGTGGAGGTGAGCAAAGTCACAGAGTGGAGGTGTGTGAAGTCTCAGAATGGAGGTGGGAGAAGTCATAGAATGGAGGTGTTTGAAGTCATAGAATGTTGGTTTTTGAAGACACAGAATGGAGGTGTGTGAAGTCATTGAATGGAGGTGTGTGACGTCAGATTGGAGTTGTGTGA
Organism: Megascapheus bottae; assembly: GCA_024803745.1. NCBI lineage: Eukaryota > Metazoa > Chordata > Mammalia > Rodentia > Geomyidae > Megascapheus > Megascapheus bottae. Next base: position 22,991 of record JANJXV010001427.1, read on the forward strand.
AGTAACAGAATGGAGGTGTGTCAACTCAGAAAGGAGGTGTGTGAAGTCATAGAATGGAGTTGTGTGAAATCAAAGAATGGAGATTTGTTAAGTCATAGAATGGATTGTGTGTGAAATCATACATTGGAGGTGTGTGAATCACAGAATTGAGGTGTGTAAAGTCACAGAGTGGAGGTGTGTGAAGTCACAGAATGGAGTTGTGTGTGAAGTCATAGAATGGAGGTGTGTAAAGTCACAGAAGGCAGGTGTGTAATGTTACAGAATACAGTTGTGTGAAGTCATGGAATGGAGGTTTGTGAAGTCAGAATGCAGGTGTGTGAAGTCATAGAATGGAGGTGTGTGAAGTCATAGACTGGAAGTGTGTGAAGTCATAGAATGGAGGTGTGTAAAGTCACAGAAGGCAGGTGTGTAATGTTACAGAATACAGTTGTGTGAAGTCATGGAATGGAGGTTTTTGAAGTCAGAATGCAGGTGTGTGAAGTCACAGAATGAAGGTGTGTGAAGTCAAAAAGGTGGTGTGTGAAGTCACAAATGGACGTGTGTAAAGTCACAGAATGGAGGTGTGTGAAGTCAAAATGGAGGTGTGTGAAGTCAAAGAATGGAGGTGTGTGAAGTCATCGAATGGAGGTATGTAAAGTCATGTCATGGAGGTGTGTGAAGTCACAGAATGGAGGTGTGCGAAATCAGAATTGAGGTGTGCTAAGTAATAGAATGGATGTGTGTGAAGTCAGAATGGAGGTTTGTGAACTCATAGAACGGATTTGTGTGAATTCAGAATGGAGGTGTGTGAACTCATAGAATGGAGGTATGTGAAGTCACAATGGAGGTGTGTGAAGTCATAGAATGGTGGTATGTGAAGTTACAGAATGGAGGTGTGGAAGTCATAGAATGGAGGTGTGTGAAGTCAGAAATTGAGGTGTGTGAAGTCAGAGAATATAGGTGTGTGAATTCAGAATGGAGATGTGTGAACTCATAGAATGGAGGTATGTGAAGTCACAATGGAGGTGTGTGAAGTCATAGATTGGTGGTATGTGAAGTTACAGAATGGAGGTGTGGAAGTCATAGAATGGAGGAGTGTGAAGTCAGAAATTGAGGTGTGTGAAGTCAGAGAATATAGATGTGTGAATTCAGAATGGAGGTGTGTGAAGTCATAGAAAGGAGCTGTGTGAATTCAAAATGGAGGTGTGTGAAGTCACAGAATGGAGGTTTGTGAAGTCACAGAATGGGGGTGTGTGAAGTCATAGAATGGATGTTTGTGAAGTAAGAATGAAGGTGTGTGAAGTCATAGAATGGAGGTGTGTGAAGTCAAAATGGAGGTGTGTGAACTCATAGAATAGAGATGTGTGACCTCATAGAATGGAGATGTGTGAAGTCATGGAATGGAGGTGTGTGAAATCCAAGAATAGAGGAGTGCGAATCAAACAATGGAGGTGTGTGAAGTCACAGAATGGAGGTGTGTGAAGGCACAGAATGGAAGTGTGTGAAGTCAAAATTGAGGTGTGTGAAGTCACAGAATTGAGGTGTGTGAAGTCACAGAATGGAGGTGTGTGAAGCCAAAATTGTGATGTGTGAAGTCACAAATGAAGGTGTGTGAAGTCATAGAATTGTGGTGTGTGAAGTCAAAATGGAGGTGTGTGAAATCAAACAAAGGAGGGGTGTGAAGTCATAGAATGGAGGTGTATGAAGTCATGGAATGGAGGTTTGTGAAGTCATAGAATGGAGATTTGTGAAGTCATAGAATGGATGTGTGTGAAGTCAGAATGAAGATGTGTGAAGTCACAGAATGGAGGTGTGTGCAGTCAAAGAATATTGGTGTGTGAAGTCACAGAATGGAGGTGTGTGAAGTCTTAGAATGGAGGTGTGTGAAGTCATAGAATGGAGGTGTGTGAAGTCACAGAAAGGAGGTGTGTGAAGTCACAGAATGGAGGTGTGTAAACTCACAGAGTGGAGGTGTGTGAAGGCACAGAATGGAGGGTTGTGAAGTCAAAGAATGGAGGTATGTGAAGTCACAGAATGGAGGGGTGTGAAGTCAGAATAGAGGTGTGCGAAGTCATAGAATGGAGGTGTGTGAAGTCAGAATGGAGCTGTGTTAACTCATAGAACGGAGGTGTGTGAAGTCACAATGGAGATGTGTGAAGTCATAGAATGGTGGTTTTTGAAGTCACAGAATGGAGTTGTGTGAAGTCATAGAATGGAGGTGTGTGAAGTCAGATTGGAGGTATGTGAAGTCACAGAATGGAGGTGTTTCAACACAGAAAGGAGGTATGTGAAGTGATAGAATGGAGGTGTGTGAATTCAAAGAATGGAGGTGTGGGAAATCATAGAATGGAAGTGTGTGAAGTCACTGAATTGAGGTGTGTGAAGTCAGAATGGAGGTGTGTGAAGTCACAATGCAGGTGTGTGAAGTGATAGAACGTAGGTGTGTGAAGTTACAATGTAGGTGTGTGAAGTCATAGAATGGAGGTGTGTGAAGTCATAGAATGGAGGTGTGTGAAGTCACAATATGGAGGTGTGTGAAGTCATATAATGTAGGTGTGTGAAGTCACAGAATGGAAGTGTGTGAACTCAGAATGGAGGTGTGTCAAGTACAGAATATAGGTGTGTGAAGTCATAGAATGGAGATGTGTGAAGTCACAGAATGGAGGTGTGTGAAGTCACAGAATCGAAGGGTGTGAAGTCACAGAATGGAGGTGTGTGAAGTCACAGAATTGAGGTGTGTGAACTCACAATGGAGGTGAGTGAAGTCACAGAATGGAGGTGTGTGAAGTAATTGAATGGAAGTCTGTGAAGTCATAGAATGGAGGTGTGTGATGTCAGAATGGAGGTGTGTGAAGTCACAGAATGGAGGTATGTGACGTCATAAATGTTGGTGTGTTAAGTCATAGAATGGAGGTGTGAAGTCATAGAATGGAGGTGTGTGAAGTCATAGAATGGAGGTGTGTGAAGTCACAGAAGGCAGGTGTGTGAAGTCACAGAATAGAGATGTGTGAAGTCACAATGGAGGTGTGTGAATTCATAGAATGGAGGTGTGTGAAGTCAAAGAACGGAGTTGTTTGAAGTCATAGATTGGAGGTGTGTGAAATCACAGAATGGAGTTGTGTGTAGTCACAGAGTGGAGGTGTGTAAAGTCACAGAGTGGAAATGTGTGAAGTCTCAGAATGGAGGTGTGTGAAGTCATAGAATGGAGGTGTTTGAAGTCATAGAATGTTGGTCTTTGAAGACACAGAATGGAGGTGTGTGAAGTCATAGAATGGAGGTGTGTGAAGTCAGATTGTAGGTGTGTGATGTAACAGAATGGAGGTGTGTCAACTCAGAAAGGAGGTGTGTGAAGTCATAGAATTGAGTTGTGTGAAGTCATAGAATGGAGGTGTGTGAAATCATAGAATGGAGGTGTGTGAAGTCACAGAAATGAGGTGATTGAAGTCAATATGGAAGTGTGTGAAGACAGAATGGAGTTGTGTGAAGTCATAGAATGGAGGTGTGTGAAGTCATAGATGGAGGTGTGTGAACTCACAGAATGGAGGTGTGTGAACTCATAGAATGGAGGAGTGTGAAGTCATAGAATGGAGGTGTGTGAAGTCACAGAATGGAGGTGTGTGAAGTCACAGAATGGAGGTGTGTGAACTCAGAATGGAGGTGTGTGAATTCACAGAAGGGAGGTTTGTGAAGTCATAGAATGGATGTTTCTGAAGTAAGAATGAATGTGTGTGAAGTCATAGAATGGAGGTGTGTGAAGTCAAAATGCAGGTGTGTGAAGTCAAACAATGGACTTGTGTGAAGTCACAGAATGGAGGTGTGTGAAGTCACAGAATGGAAGTGTGTGAAGTCAAAATGGAGGTGTTTGAAGTCAGAGAATGGAGGTGTGTGAAGTCAAAGAATGGACGTGTGTGAAGTCAAAATTGTGGTGTGTGAAGTCACAAATGCAGGTGTGTGAAATCACAGAATGGAGGTGTGTGAAGTCACAATGTAGGTTTCTGAAGTCATAAAATGGAGGTGTGTGAAGTCAAAGAATGGATTTTTTTGAAGTCATAGAATGGAGGTGTATGAAGTCATGGAATGGAGGTTTGTGAAGTCAAACATTGGAAGTGTGTGAAGTTACAGAATGGAGGTGTGTGAAATCAAAGAATGGAGGTTTGTGAAGTCATAGAATGGATTGTGTGAGAAATCATAGAATGGAGGTGTGTGAAGTCACAGAATGGAGGTGTGCAAAGTCACAGAGTGGAGGTTTGTGAAGTCACAGAATGGAGTTATGTGTGAAGTCACAGAATGGAGGTGTGTGAAGTCACAGAATGCAGGTGTGTGAAGTCAGAATAGAGCTGTGCGAAGTTATAGAATGGAGGTGTGTGAAGTCAGAATGGAGCTGTGTGAAGTCATAGAATGGAAGTGTGTGAAGTCAGAATGGAGGTGTGTAAACTCATAGAATGGAGGTGTATGAAGTCACAATGGAGGTGTGGGAAGTCATAGAATGGATGTGTAAGAACTTAGGAAGGAGGTGTGTGAAGTCTTAGAATGGGGGTCTGTGAAGTCATAGAATGGAGGTGTGTGAAATCATAGAATGGAGGTGTGTGAATTCACAGAATTGAGGTGTGTGAAGTCAGAATGGAGGTGTGTGAAGTCAGAATGGAGGTGTGTGAAGTCAGAGAATGGAGGTGTGTGAAGTCACAATGCAGGTGTGTGAACTCATAGAATGAAGGTGTGTGAAGTCACAATGTACGTGTCTGAAGTCATAGAATGGAGGTGTGTGAAGTCATAGAAGGGAGGTGTGTGAAGTCACAGAATGGAGGTGTGTGATGTCATAGAATGGAGGTGTGTGAATCACAGAATGGAGGTTTCTGAATGCATAGAATGGAGGTGTGTGAAGTCATAGAATGGAGGTGTGTGAAGTCATAGAATTGAGGTGTGTGAAGTCACAGAATGTAGGTGTGTGAAGTCACAGTATGGAGGTGTGTGAACTCAGATTTGAAGTGTGTGAAGTCACAGAATGGAGGTGTGAGAAGTCAAAGAAGGAGGTGTATGAAGTCACAGAATGGAGGTGTGTGAAGACAAAGAATGGAGGTGTGTGAACTCAGAGAGGAGGTGTGTGAAATCACAGAATGGATGTGTGTGAAGTTATAGAATGGATGTGTGTGAAGTCATAGAATGGAGGTGTGTAAAGTCTCAGAGTGGAGGTGTGTGAAGTCACAGAATGGAGTTTTGTGTGAAGTGACAGAATGGAGGTGTGTGAAGTCACAGAATGCAGGTGTGTGAAGTCAGAATAGAGGTGTGCGAAGTCATAGAATGGAGGTGTGTGAAGTCAGAATGGAGCTCTGTGAAGTCATAGAATTGAAGTGTGTGAAGTCAGAATGGAGGTGTGTAAACTCATAGATTGGAGGTGTATGAAGTCACAATGGACGTGTGGGAAGTCACAGAATGGATGTGTAAGAACTAAGAAAGGAGTTGTGTGAAGTCTTAGAATGGAGGTCTGTGAAGTCATAGAATGGATGTGTGTGAAATCATAGAATGGAGGTGTGTGAATTCACAGAATTGAGGTGTGTGAAGTCAGAATGGAGGTGTGTGAAGTCAGAATGGACGTGTGTGAATTCAGAGAATGGAGGTGTGTGAAGTCACAATGCAGGTGTGTGAACTCATAGAATGAAGGTGTGTGAAGTCACAATGTACGTGTCTGAAGTCATAGAATGGAGGTGTGTGAAGTCATAGAAGGGAGGTGTGTGAAGTCACAGAATGGAGGTGTGTGATGTCATAGAATGGAGGTGTGTGAATCACAGAATGGAGGTTTCTGAATGCATAGAATGGAGGTGTGTGAAGTCATAGAATGGAGGTGTGTGAAGTCATAGAATTGAGGTGTGTGAAGTCACAGAATGTAGGTGTGTGAAGTCACAGTATGGAGGTGTGTGAACTCAGATTTGAAGTGTGTGAAGTCACAGAATGGAGGTGTGAGAAGTCAAAGAAGGAGGTGTATGAAGTCACAGAATGGAGGTGTGTGAAGACAAAGAATGGAGGTGTGTGAACTCAGAGAGGAGGTGTGTGAAATCACAGAATGGATGTGTGTGAAGTTATAGAATGGATGTGTGTGAAGTCATAGAATGGAGGTGTGTAAAGTCTCAGAGTGGAGGTGTGTGAAGTCACAGAATGGAGTTTTGTGTGAAGTGACAGAATGGAGGTGTGTGAAGTCACAGAATGCAGGTGTGTGAAGTCAGAATAGAGGTGTGCGAAGTCATAGAATGGAGGTGTGTGAAGTCAGAATGGAGCTCTGTGAAGTCATAGAATTGAAGTGTGTGAAGTCAGAATGGAGGTGTGTAAACTCATAGATTGGAGGTGTATGAAGTCACAATGGACGTGTGGGAAGTCACAGAATGGATGTGTAAGAACTAAGAAAGGAGTTGTGTGAAGTCTTAGAATGGAGGTCTGTGAAGTCATAGAATGGATGTGTGTGAAATCATAGAATGGAGGTGTGTGAATTCACAGAATTGAGGTGTGTGAAGTCAGAATGGAGGTGTGTGAAGTCAGAATGGACGTGTGTGAATTCAGAGAATGGAGGTGTGTGAAGTCACAATGCAGGTGTGTGAACTCATAGAATGGAGGTGTGTGAAGTCACAATGTAGGTTTCTGAAGTCATAGAATGGAGGTGTGTGAAGTCATAGAATGGAGGTGTGTGAAGTCACAGAATGGAGGTGTGTGATGTCATAGAATGGAGGTGTGTGAAGTCACAGAATGGAGGTTTGTGAATGCATAGAATGGAGGTGTGTGAAGTCATAGAATGGAGGTGTGTGAAGTCATAGAATGGAGGTGTGTGAAGTCACAGAATGGAGGTGTGTGAAGTCACAGTATTGAGGTGTGTGAACTCAGATTTGAGGTGTGTGAAGTCACAGAATGGAGGTGTGTTAACTCAGAATGGAGGTGTGTGAAGTCACAGAATGGGGTTTGTGAAGTCATAGAATGGAGGTGTGTGAAGTCATAGAATGGATGTTGCTGAAGTAAGAATGAAGGTGTGTGAAGTCACAGAATGGAGGGGTCTGAAGTCATAGAATGGATGTTGCTGAAGTAAGAATGAAGGTGTGTGAACTCATAGAATGGAGGTGTGTGAACTCATAGAATGGAGGTGTGTGAATTCATGGAAAGGAGGTGTGTAAAGTCAAAGAATGGAGGTGTATGATATCAAACAATGGAAGTGTGTGAAGTCATAGAATGGAGGTGTGTGAAGTCAGAAGAGAGGTGTGTGAAGTCATAGAATGGAGGTGTGCGAAGTCAGAATGGAGCTGTGTGAACTCATAGAATGGAGGTGTGTGAAGTCACAATGGAGAGGTGTGAAGTCATAGAATGGTGGTATTGGAAGTCACAGAATGGAGGTGTGTCAACTTAGAAAGGAGGTATGTGAAGTCATAGAATGGAGGTCTGTGAAGTCAGAGAATGGAGGTGTGGGAAATCATAGAATGGAAGTGTGTGAAGTCACAGAATTGAGGTGTGTGAAGTCAGCATGGAGGAGTGTGTATTCAGAATGGAGGTGTGTGAAGTCAGAGACTGGAGTTGTGTGAAGTCACAATGCAGGTGTGTGAACTGATAGAACGTAGTTGTGTTAAGTCACAATGTAGGTGTGTGAAGTCATATAATGGTGGTGTATGATATCAAACAATGGAAGTCTGTGAAGTCATAGAATGGAGGTGTGTGAAGTCAGAATGGAGATGTGTGAACTCATATAATGGAGGTGTGTGAAGTCACAAAATGGAGGGGTGTGAACTCAGAATGGAGGTGTGTGAAGTCACAGAATGGACGTGTGTGAAGTCATAGAATGGAGATGTGTGAAGTCACAGAATGGAGGTGTGTGAAATCGTGGAATGGAGGTGCGTGAAGTCAGAGAATCGAGGTGTGTGAAGTCACAGAATGGAGGTGTGTGAAGTCATAGAATGTTGGTGTGTGAAGTCATACAATGGAGGTGTATGAAGTCATAGAATGGAGGTGTGTGAAGTCATAGAATGGAAGTTTGTGAATTCATAGAATGGAGGTTTGTGCAGTCACAGATTGAGGTGTGTGAAGTCAGAATGGACGTGTGTGAAGTCAGAATGGAGGTGTGTAAAGTCATAGAATGGAGGTGTGTGAAGACACAATGCAGGTGTGTGAACTCAGAGAATGGAGGTGTGTGAAGTCACAATGTAGGTGAGTGAAGTCATAGAATGTAGGTGTGTAAAGTCAAAAAATTGAGGTGTGTGAAGTCATAGAATGGAGGTGTTTGAGTCACAGAATGGAGGTGTGTGAAGTCATAGAATGGAGCTGTGTGAAGTCATAGAATGGAGGTGTGTGAAGTCGTATATTGGAGGTGTGTGAAGTTACAGAATGGAGGTGTATGAAGTCACAGGATGGACGTGTGTGAAGTCACAGAATGGAGATGTGTGAAGGCACAGAATGGAGGTGTGTGAAATCATAGAATGGAGGTGTGTGAAGTCAGAGAATCGAGGTGTGTGAAGTCACAGAATGGAGGTGTGTGAGGTCACAGAATGGTGGTTTTTGAAGTCACAGAATGGAGGTGTGTGAAGTCATAGAATGGAGGTGTGTGAAGTCAGATTGGAGGTATGTGAAGTCACAGAATGGAGGTATGTGAAGTCATAGAATGGAGGTGTGTGAAGTCAAAGAATGGAGGTGTGGGAAATCATAGAATGGAGGTGTGTGAAGTGACAGCACTGAGGTGTTTGAAGTCAGAATGGAGGTGTATGTATTCAGAATGGAGGTGTGTGAAGTCAGAGACTGGAGGTGTGTGAAGTCACAATGCAGATGTGTGAACTGATAGAACGTAGGTGTGTGAAGTCACAATGTAGGTGTGTGAAGTCATAGAATGGACGTGTGTGAAGTCATAGAATGGAGGTGTGTGAAGTCACAAAATGGAGGTGTGTGAAGTCATATAATGGAGGTGTGTGAAGTCATAGAATGGAGATGTGTGAACTCAGAATGGAGGTGTGTGAAGTCACAGAATGGAGGTGTGTGAAGTCACAGAATGGAGGTGTGTGAAATCGTAGAATGGAGGTGTGTGAAGTCACAGAATCGAGGTGTGTGAAGTCACACAATGGAGGTGTGAGAAGTCACAGAATGGACGTGTGTGAACTCACAATGGATGTGAGTGAAGTCACAGAACGGAGGTGTGTGAAGTCATAGAATGGAAGTGTGTGAAGTCATAGGTGGAGGTGTGTGATGTCAGAATGGAGGTGTGTGAAGTCACAGAATGGAGGTATGTGACGTCATAAATGTTGGTGTGTGAAGTCATAGAATAGAGGTGTGAAGTCATAGAATGGAGGTGTGTGAAGTCATAGAATGGAGGTGTTTGAAGTCATAGAATGTTGGTTTTTGAAGACAAAGAATGGAGGTGTGTGAAGTCACAGAATCGAGGTGTGTAAAGTCACAGAATGGAGGTGTGTGAAATCGTAGAATGGAGGAGTGTGAAGTCACAGAATCGAGGTGTGTGAAGTCATAGAAGGGAGGTGTGTGAAGTCACAGAAGGCAGGTGTGTGAAGTCACAGAATAGAGTTGTGTGAAGTCACAATGGAGGTGTGTGAATTCATAGAATGGAGGTGTGTGAAGTCAAAGAATGGAGGTGTGTGAAGTCATAGAATGTAGGTGTGTGAAATCACAGAATGGAGTTGTGTGTAGTCACAGAGTGGAGGTGAGCAAAGTCACAGAGTGGAGGTGTGTGAAGTCTCAGAATGGAGGTGGGAGAAGTCATAGAATGGAGGTGTTTGAAGTCATAGAATGTTGGTTTTTGAAGACACAGAATGGAGGTGTGTGAAGTCATTGAATGGAGGTGTGTGACGTCAGATTGGAGTTGTGTGAAGTAACAGAATGGAGGTGTGTCAACTCAGAAAGGAGGTGTGTGAAGTCATAGAATGGAGTTGTGTGAAATCAAAGAATGGAGATTTGTTAAGTCATAGAATGGATTGTGTGTGAAATCATACATTGGAGGTGTGTGAATCACAGAATTGAGGTGTGTAAAGTCACAGAGTGGAGGTGTGTGAAGTCACAGAATGGAGTTGTGTGTGAAGTCATAGAATGGAGGTGTGTAAAGTCACAGAAGGCAGGTGTGTAATGTTACAGAATACAGTTGTGTGAAGTCATGGAATGGAGGTTTGTGAAGTCAGAATGCAGGTGTGTGAAGTCATAGAATGGAGGTGTGTGAAGTCATAGACTGGAAGTGTGTGAAGTCATAGAATGGAGGTGTGTAAAGTCACAGAAGGCAGGTGTGTAATGTTACAGAATACAGTTGTGTGAAGTCATGGAATGGAGGTTTTTGAAGTCAGAATGCAGGTGTGTGAAGTCACAGAATGAAGGTGTGTGAAGTCAAAAAGGTGGTGTGTGAAGTCACAAATGGACGTGTGTAAAGTCACAGAATGGAGGTGTGTGAAGTCAAAATGGAGGTGTGTGAAGTCAAAGAATGGAGGTGTGTGAAGTCATCGAATGGAGGTATGTAAAGTCATGTCATGGAGGTGTGTGAAGTCACAGAATGGAGGTGTGCGAAATCAGAATTGAGGTGTGCTAAGTAATAGAATGGATGTGTGTGAAGTCAGAATGGAGGTTTGTGAACTCATAGAACGGATTTGTGTGAATTCAGAATGGAGGTGTGTGAACTCATAGAATGGAGGTATGTGAAGTCACAATGGAGGTGTGTGAAGTCATAGAATGGTGGTATGTGAAGTTACAGAATGGAGGTGTGGAAGTCATAGAATGGAGGTGTGTGAAGTCAGAAATTGAGGTGTGTGAAGTCAGAGAATATAGGTGTGTGAATTCAGAATGGAGATGTGTGAACTCATAGAATGGAGGTATGTGAAGTCACAATGGAGGTGTGTGAAGTCATAGATTGGTGGTATGTGAAGTTACAGAATGGAGGTGTGGAAGTCATAGAATGGAGGAGTGTGAAGTCAGAAATTGAGGTGTGTGAAGTCAGAGAATATAGATGTGTGAATTCAGAATGGAGGTGTGTGAAGTCATAGAAAGGAGCTGTGTGAATTCAAAATGGAGGTGTGTGAAGTCACAGAATGGAGGTTTGTGAAGTCACAGAATGGGGGTGTGTGAAGTCATAGAATGGATGTTTGTGAAGTAAGAATGAAGGTGTGTGAAGTCATAGAATGGAGGTGTGTGAAGTCAAAATGGAGGTGTGTGAACTCATAGAATAGAGATGTGTGACCTCATAGAATGGAGATGTGTGAAGTCATGGAATGGAGGTGTGTGAAATCCAAGAATAGAGGAGTGCGAATCAAACAATGGAGGTGTGTGAAGTCACAGAATGGAGGTGTGTGAAGGCACAGAATGGAAGTGTGTGAAGTCAAAATTGAGGTGTGTGAAGTCACAGAATTGAGGTGTGTGAAGTCACAGAATGGAGGTGTGTGAAGCCAAAATTGTGATGTGTGAAGTCACAAATGAAGGTGTGTGAAGTCATAGAATTGTGGTGTGTGAAGTCAAAATGGAGGTGTGTGAAATCAAACAAAGGAGGGGTGTGAAGTCATAGAATGGAGGTGTATGAAGTCATGGAATGGAGGTTTGTGAAGTCATAGAATGGAGATTTGTGAAGTCATAGAATGGATGTGTGTGAAGTCAGAATGAAGATGTGTGAAGTCACAGAATGGAGGTGTGTGCAGTCAAAGAATATTGGTGTGTGAAGTCACAGAATGGAGGTGTGTGAAGTCTTAGAATGGAGGTGTGTGAAGTCATAGAATGGAGGTGTGTGAAGTCACAGAAAGGAGGTGTGTGAAGTCACAGAATGGAGGTGTGTAAACTCACAGAGTGGAGGTGTGTGAAGGCACAGAATGGAGGGTTGTGAAGTCAAAGAATGGAGGTATGTGAAGTCACAGAATGGAGGGGTGTGAAGTCAGAATAGAGGTGTGCGAAGTCATAGAATGGAGGTGTGTGAAGTCAGAATGGAGCTGTGTTAACTCATAGAACGGAGGTGTGTGAAGTCACAATGGAGATGTGTGAAGTCATAGAATGGTGGTTTTTGAAGTCACAGAATGGAGTTGTGTGAAGTCATAGAATGGAGGTGTGTGAAGTCAGATTGGAGGTATGTGAAGTCACAGAATGGAGGTGTTTCAACACAGAAAGGAGGTATGTGAAGTGATAGAATGGAGGTGTGTGAATTCAAAGAATGGAGGTGTGGGAAATCATAGAATGGAAGTGTGTGAAGTCACTGAATTGAGGTGTGTGAAGTCAGAATGGAGGTGTGTGAAGTCACAATGCAGGTGTGTGAAGTGATAGAACGTAGGTGTGTGAAGTTACAATGTAGGTGTGTGAAGTCATAGAATGGAGGTGTGTGAAGTCATAGAATGGAGGTGTGTGAAGTCACAATATGGAGGTGTGTGAAGTCATATAATGTAGGTGTGTGAAGTCACAGAATGGAAGTGTGTGAACTCAGAATGGAGGTGTGTCAAGTACAGAATATAGGTGTGTGAAGTCATAGAATGGAGATGTGTGAAGTCACAGAATGGAGGTGTGTGAAGTCACAGAATCGAAGGGTGTGAAGTCACAGAATGGAGGTGTGTGAAGTCACAGAATTGAGGTGTGTGAACTCACAATGGAGGTGAGTGAAGTCACAGAATGGAGGTGTGTGAAGTAATTGAATGGAAGTCTGTGAAGTCATAGAATGGAGGTGTGTGATGTCAGAATGGAGGTGTGTGAAGTCACAGAATGGAGGTATGTGACGTCATAAATGTTGGTGTGTTAAGTCATAGAATGGAGGTGTGAAGTCATAGAATGGAGGTGTGTGAAGTCATAGAATGGAGGTGTGTGAAGTCACAGAAGGCAGGTGTGTGAAGTCACAGAATAGAGATGTGTGAAGTCACAATGGAGGTGTGTGAATTCATAGAATGGAGGTGTGTGAAGTCAAAGAACGGAGTTGTTTGAAGTCATAGATTGGAGGTGTGTGAAATCACAGAATGGAGTTGTGTGTAGTCACAGAGTGGAGGTGTGTAAAGTCACAGAGTGGAAATGTGTGAAGTCTCAGAATGGAGGTGTGTGAAGTCATAGAATGGAGGTGTTTGAAGTCATAGAATGTTGGTCTTTGAAGACACAGAATGGAGGTGTGTGAAGTCATAGAATGGAGGTGTGTGAAGTCAGATTGTAGGTGTGTGATGTAACAGAATGGAGGTGTGTCAACTCAGAAAGGAGGTGTGTGAAGTCATAGAATTGAGTTGTGTGAAGTCATAGAATGGAGGTGTGTGAAATCATAGAATGGAGGTGTGTGAAGTCACAGAAATGAGGTGATTGAAGTCAATATGGAAGTGTGTGAAGACAGAATGGAGTTGTGTGAAGTCATAGAATGGAGGTGTGTGAAGTCATAGATGGAGGTGTGTGAACTCACAGAATGGAGGTGTGTGAACTCATAGAATGGAGGAGTGTGAAGTCATAGAATGGAGGTGTGTGAAGTCACAGAATGGAGGTGTGTGAAGTCACAGAATGGAGGTGTGTGAACTCAGAATGGAGGTGTGTGAATTCACAGAAGGGAGGTTTGTGAAGTCATAGAATGGATGTTTCTGAAGTAAGAATGAATGTGTGTGAAGTCATAGAATGGAGGTGTGTGAAGTCAAAATGCAGGTGTGTGAAGTCAAACAATGGACTTGTGTGAAGTCACAGAATGGAGGTGTGTGAAGTCACAGAATGGAAGTGTGTGAAGTCAAAATGGAGGTGTTTGAAGTCAGAGAATGGAGGTGTGTGAAGTCAAAGAATGGACGTGTGTGAAGTCAAAATTGTGGTGTGTGAAGTCACAAATGCAGGTGTGTGAAATCACAGAATGGAGGTGTGTGAAGTCACAATGTAGGTTTCTGAAGTCATAAAATGGAGGTGTGTGAAGTCAAAGAATGGATTTTTTTGAAGTCATAGAATGGAGGTGTATGAAGTCATGGAATGGAGGTTTGTGAAGTCAAACATTGGAAGTGTGTGAAGTTACAGAATGGAGGTGTGTGAAATCAAAGAATGGAGGTTTGTGAAGTCATAGAATGGATTGTGTGAGAAATCATAGAATGGAGGTGTGTGAAGTCACAGAATGGAGGTGTGCAAAGTCACAGAGTGGAGGTTTGTGAAGTCACAGAATGGAGTTATGTGTGAAGTCACAGAATGGAGGTGTGTGAAGTCACAGAATGCAGGTGTGTGAAGTCAGAATAGAGCTGTGCGAAGTTATAGAATGGAGGTGTGTGAAGTCAGAATGGAGCTGTGTGAAGTCATAGAATGGAAGTGTGTGAAGTCAGAATGGAGGTGTGTAAACTCATAGAATGGAGGTGTATGAAGTCACAATGGAGGTGTGGGAAGTCATAGAATGGATGTGTAAGAACTTAGGAAGGAGGTGTGTGAAGTCTTAGAATGGGGGTCTGTGAAGTCATAGAATGGAGGTGTGTGAAATCATAGAATGGAGGGGTGTGAATTCACAGAATTGAGGTGTGTGAAGTCAGAATGGAGGTGTGTGAAGTCAGAATGGAGGTGTGTGAAGTCAGAGAATGGAGGTGTGTGAAGTCACAATGCAGGTGTGTGAACTCATAGAATGAAGGTGTGTGAAGTCACAATGTACGTGTCTGAAGTCATAGAATGGAGGTGTGTGAAGTCATAGAAGGGAGGTGTGTGAAGTCACAGAATGGAGGTGTGTGATGTCATAGAATGGAGGTGTGTGAATCACAGAATGGAGGTTTCTGAATGCATAGAATGGAGGTGTGTGAAGTCATAGAATGGAGGTGTGTGAAGTCATAGAATTGAGGTGTGTGAAGTCACAGAATGTAGGTGTGTGAAGTCACAGTATGGAGGTGTGTGAACTCAGATTTGAAGTGTGTGAAGTCACAGAATGGAGGTGTGAGAAGTCAAAGAAGGAGGTGTATGAAGTCACAGAATGGAGGTGTGTGAAGACAAAGAATGGAGGTGTGTGAACTCAGAGAGGAGGTGTGTGAAATCACAGAATGGATGTGTGTGAAGTTATAGAATGGATGTGTGTGAAGTCATAGAATGGAGGTGTGTAAAGTCTCAGAGTGGAGGTGTGTGAAGTCACAGAATGGAGTTTTGTGTGAAGTGACAGAATGGAGGTGTGTGAAGTCACAGAATGCAGGTGTGTGAAGTCAGAATAGAGGTGTGCGAAGTCATAGAATGGAGGTGTGTGAAGTCAGAATGGAGCTCTGTGAAGTCATAGAATTGAAGTGTGTGAAGTCAGAATGGAGGTGTGTAAACTCATAGATTGGAGGTGTATGAAGTCACAATGGACGTGTGGGAAGTCACAGAATGGATGTGTAAGAACTAAGAAAGGAGTTGTGTGAAGTCTTAGAATGGAGGTCTGTGAAGTCATAGAATGGATGTGTGTGAAATCATAGAATGGAGGTGTGTGAATTCACAGAATTGAGGTGTGTGAAGTCAGAATGGAGGTGTGTGAAGTTAGAATGGACGTGTGTGAATTCAGAGAATGGAGGTGTGTGAAGTCACAATGCAGGTGTGTGAACTCATAGAATGGAGGTGTGTGAAGTCACAATGTAGGTTTCTGAAGTCATAGAATGGAGGTGTGTGAAGTCATAGAATGGAGGTGTGTGAAGTCACAGAATGGAGGTGTGTGATGTCATAGAATGGAGGTGTGTGAAGTCACAGAATGGAGGTTTGTGAATGCATAGAATGGAGGTGTGTGAAGTCATAGAATGGAGGTGTGTGAAGTCATAGAATTGAGGTGTGTGAAGTCACAGAATGGAGGTGTGTGAAGTCACAGTATTGAGGTGTGTGAACTCAGATTTGAGGTGTGTGAAGTCACAGAATGGAGGTGTGTTAACTCAGAATGGAGGTGTGTCAAGTCACAGAATGGGGTTTGTGAAGTCATAGAATGGAGGTGTGTGAAGTCATAGAATGGATGTTGCTGAAGTAAGAATGAAGGTGTGTGAAGTCACAGAATGGAGGGGTCTGAAGTCATAGAATGGATGTTGCTGAAGTAAGAATGAAGGTGTGTGAACTCATAGAATGGAGGTGTGTGAACTCATAGAATGGAGGTGTGTGAATTCATGGAAAGGAGGTGTGTAAAGTCAAAGAATGGAGGTGTATGATATCAAACAATGGAAGTGTGTGAAGTCATAGAATGGAGGTGTGTGAAGTCAGAAGAGAGGTGTGTGAAGTCATAGAATGGAGGTGTGCGAAGTCAGAATGGAGCTGTGTGAACTCATAGAATGGAGGTGTGTGAAGTCACAATGGAGAGGTGTGAAGTCATAGAATGGTGGTATTGGAAGTCACAGAATGGAGGTGTGTCAACTTAGAAAGGAGGTATGTGAAGTCATAGAATGGAGGTCTGTGAAGTCAGAGAATGGAGGTGTGGGAAATCATAGAATGGAAGTGTGTGAAGTCACAGAATTGAGGTGTGTGAAGTCAGCATGGAGGAGTGTGTATTCAGAATGGAGGTGTGTGAAGTCAGAGACTGGAGTTGTGTGAAGTCACAATGCAGGTGTGTGAACTGATAGAACGTAGTTGTGTTAAGTCACAATGTAGGTGTGTGAAGTCATATAATGGTGGTGTATGATATCAAACAATGGAAGTCTGTGAAGTCATAGAATGGAGGTGTGTGAAGTCAGAATGGAGATGTGTGAACTCATATAATGGAGGTGTGTGAAGTCACAAAATGGAGGGGTGTGAACTCAGAATGGAGGTGTGTGAAGTCACAGAATGGACGTGTGTGAAGTCATAGAATGGAGATGTGTGAAGTCACAGAATGGAGGTGTGTGAAATCGTGGAATGGAGGTGCGTGAAGTCAGAGAATCGAGGTGTGTGAAGTCACAGAATGGAGGTGTGTGAGGTCACAGAATGGAGGTGTGTGAACTCAAAATGGAGGTGAGTGAAGTCACAGAATGGAGGTGTGTGAAGTAATAGAATGGAAGTGTGTGAAGTCATAGAAGGTAGGTGTGTGATGTCAGAATGGAGGGGTGTGAAGTCACAGAATGGAGGTATGTGACGTCATAAATGTTGGTGTGTGATGTCATAGAATGGAGGTGTGTGAAGTCATAAAATGAGGTGTGTGAAGTCTTAGAATGGAGGTGTGTGAAGTCACAGAAGGCAGGTGTGTGAAGTCACAGAATGGAGTTGTGTGGAGTCACAATTGAGGTGTGTGAAGTCATAGAATGGAGGTGTGTGAAATCAAAGAATGGAGGTTTGTTAAGTCATAGAATGGATTGTGCGTGAAATCATAGAATGGATGTGTGTGAAGTCACAGAATTGAGGTGTGTAAAGTCACAGAGTGGAGGTGTGTGAAGTCACAGAATGGAGTTGTGTGTGAAGTCATAGAATGGAGGTGTGTGAAGTCACAGAATGCAGGTGTCTGATGTCAGAATGGAGGTGTGTGAAGTCACAGAATGGAGGTATGTGACGTCATAAATGTTGGTGTGTGAAGTCAAAGAATGGAGGTGTGAAGTCATAGAATGTAGGTGTGTGAAGTCATTGAATGGAGGTGTGTAAAGTCACAGAAGGCAGGTGTGTGAAGTCACAGAATACAGTTGTGTGAAGTCATGGAATGGAGGTGTGTGAAGTCAGAATGCAGGTGTGTGAAGTCATAGAATGGAGGTGTGGGAAGTCATAGAATGGAGGTGTGTGAAGTCATAGATTGGAAGTGTGTGAAGTCATAGAATGGAGGTGCGTGAAGTCATAGATTGAAGGTGTGTGGAAGTCATAGTATGGAGGTGTGTGAAGTCACAGAAAGGAGGTGTGTGAAGTCACAGAATGGTGGTGTGTGAAGTCAAAATGGAGGTGTGTGAAGTCAAAGAATGGAGGTGTGTGAAGTCATAGAATGAGGTGTATGAAGTCATGGAATGGAGGTTTGTGAAGTCAAACATTGGAAGTGTGTGAAGTTACAGAATGGAGGTGTGTGAAATCATAGAATGGAGGTGTGTTAAGTCATAGAATGGAGGAGTGTGAAGTCAGAATGGAGATGTGTGAAGTCACATAATGGAAGTGTGTGAAGTCATAGTATGTTGGTGTGTGAAGTCATAGAATGGAGGTGTATGAAGTCATAGAATGGAGGTGTGTGAAGTCAGAATGCAGGTGTGTGAAGTCATAGAATGGAGGTGTGTGAAGTCATAGAATGGAGGTTTGTGAAGTCATAGTTTGGAAGTGTGTGAAGTCATAGAATGGAGGTGTGGGAAGTCATAGAATGGATGTGTGTGAAGTCATAGAATGGAGGTGTGTGAAGTCAAAGAAGGGAGGTGTGTGAAGTCACAGAATCGAGTTGTGTGAAGTCACAATGGAGGTGTGTGAAGTCATAGAATGGAGGTGTGTGAAGTCAGAATAGAGGTGTGCGAAGTCATAGAATGGAGATGTGTGGAGTCAGAATGGAGCTGTGTGAAGTCTTAGAATTGAGGTGTGTGAAGTCAGAATGGAGGTGTGTGAACTCATAGAATGGAGGTGTGTGAAGTCACAATGGAGGTGTGTGAAGTCATAGAATGGGGGTTTTTGCAGTCAGAGAATGGAGGTGTGTGAAGTCATAGAATGGAGGTGTGGGAAGTAAAAATGGAGTTTGTGAACTCATAGAATGAAGGTGTGTGAACTCATAGAATGGAGGTTGTGAAGTCATGGAATGGAGGTGTGTGAAGTCAAAGAATGGAGGTGTGGGAAGTCAAACAATAGAGGTGTGTGAAGTCAATCAATGGAGGTGTGTGAAGTCACAGAATGGATGTGTGTGAAGTCAAAACGGAGGTGTGTGAAGTCCCAAAATGGAGGTGTGTGAAGTCACAGAATGAAGGTGTGTGAAGTCAAAAAGGTGGTGTGTGAAGTCACAAATGGACGTGTGTAAAGTCACAGAATGGAGGTGTGTGAAGTCAAAATGGAGGTGTGTGAAGTCAAAGAATGGAGGTGTGTGAAGTCATCAAATGGAGGTATGTAAAGTCATGTCATGGAGGTGTGTGAGGTCACAGAATGGAGGTGTGTGAAATCAGAATTGAGGTGTGCTAAGTAATAGAATGGATGTGTGTGAAGTCAGAATGGAGGTTTGTGAACTCATAGAACGGATTTGTGTGAAGTCAGAATGGAGGTGTGTGAACTCATAGAATGGAGTTATGTGAAGTCACAATGGAGGTGTGTGAAGTCATAGAATGGTGGTATGTGAAGTTACAGAATGGCGGTGTGGAAGTCATAGAATGGAGGTGTGTGAAGTCAGAAATTGAGGTGTGTGAAGTCAGAGAATATAGGTGTGTGAATTCAGAATGGAGATGTGTGAACTCATAGAATGGAGGTATGTGAAGTCACAATGGAGGTGTGTGAAGTCATAGATTGGTGGTATGTGAAGTTACAGAATGGATGTGTGGAAGTCATAGAATGGAGGTGTGTGAAGTCAGAAATTGAGGTGTGTGAAGTCAGAGAATATAGATGTGTGAATTCAGAATGGAGGTGTGTGAAGTCATAGAAAGGAGCTGTGTGAATTCAGAATGGAGGTGTGTGAAGTCACAGAATGGAGGTTTGTGAAGTCACAGAATGGGGGTGTGTGAAGTCATAGAATGGATGTTTGTGAAGTAAGAATGAAGGTGTGTGAAGTCATAGAATGGAGGTGTGTGAAGTCAAAATGGAGGTGTGTGAACTCATAGAATAGAGATGTGTGACCTCATAGAATGGAGATGTATGAAGTCATGGAATGGAGGTGTGTGAAATCCAAGAATAGAGGAGTGCGAATCAAACAATGGAGGTGTGTGAAGTCACAGAATGGAGGTGTGTGAAGGCACAGAATGGAAGTGTGTGAAGTCAAAATTGAGGTGTGTGAAGGCACAGAATTGAGGTGTGTGAAGTCACAAAATGGAGGTGTGTGAAGCCAAAATTGTGATGTGTGAAGTCACAAATGAAGGTGTGTGAAGTCATAGAATTGTGGTGTGTGAAGTCAAAATGGAGGTGTGTGAAATCAAACAAAGGAGGGGTATGAAGTCATAGAATGGAGGTGTATGAAGTCATGGAATGGAGGTTTGTGAAGTCATAGAATGGAGATTTGTGAAGTCATAGAATGGATGTGTGTGAAGTCAGAATGAAGATGTGTGAAGTCACAGAATGGAGGTGTGTGAAGTCAAAGAATATTGGTGTGTGAAGTCATAGAATGGAGGTGTGTGAAGTCTTAGAATGGAGGTGTGTGAAGTCATAGAATGGAGGTGTGTGAAGTCACAGAAAGGATGTGTGTGAAGTCACAGAATGGAGGTGTGTAAACTCACAGAATGGAGGTGTGTGAAGGCACAGAATGGAGGGGTGTGAAGTCAGAATAGAGGTATGCGAAGTCATAGAATGGAGGTGTGTGAAGTCAGAATGGAGCTGTGTTAACTCATAGAACGGAGGTGTGTGAAGTCACAATGGAGATGTGTGAAGTCATAGAATGGTGGGTTTTGAAGTCACAGAATGGAGTTGTGTGAAGTCATAGAAAGGAGGTGTGTGAAGTCAGATTAGAGGTATGTGAAGTCACAGAATGGAGGTGTTTCAACACAGAAAGGAGGTATGTGAAGTGATAGAATGGAGGTGTGTATTCAAAGAATGGAGGTGTGGGAAATCATAGAATGGAAGTGTGTGAAGTCACAGAATTGAGGTGTGTGAAGTCAGAATGGAGGTGTGTGAAGTCACAATGCAGGTGTGTGAAGTGATAGAACGTAGGTGTGTGAAGTCACAATGTAGGTGTGTGAAGTCATAGAATGGAGGTGTGTGAAGTCATAGAATGGAGGTGTGTGAAGTCACAATATGGAGGTGTGTGAAGTCATATAATGTAGGTGTGTGAAGTCACAGAATGGAAGTGTGTGAACTCAGAATGGAGGTGTGAAGTACAGAATGGAGGTGTGTGAAGTCATAGAATGGAGATGTGTGAAGTCACAGAATGGAGGTGTGTGAAATCGTAGAATGGAAGTGTGTGAAGTCAGAGAATCGAAGGGTGTGAAGTCACAGAATGGAGGTGTGTGAAGTCACAGAATTGAGGTGTGTGAACTCACAATGGAGGTGAGTGAAGTCACAGAATGGAGGTGTGTGAAGTAATTGAATGGAAGTCTGTGAAGTCATAGAATGGAGGTGTGTGATGTCAGAATGGAGGTGTGTGAAGTCACAGAATGGAGGTATGTGACGTCATAAATGTTGGTGTGTGAAGTCATAGAATGGAGGTGTGAAGTCATAGAATGGAGGTGTGTGAAGTCATAGAATGGAGGTGTGTGAAGTCACAGAAGGCAGGTGTGTGAAGTCACAGAATAGAGTTGTGTGAAGTCGCAATGGAGGTGTGTGAATTCATAGAATGGAGGTGTGTGAAGTCAAAGAACGGAGTTGTGTGAAGTCATAGAATGGAGGTGTGTGAAATCAGAGAATGGAGTTGTGTGTAGTCACAGAGTGGAGGTGTGTAAAGTCACAGAGTGGAGATGTGTGAAGTCTCAGAATGGAGGTGTGTGAAGTCATAGAATGGAGGTGTTTGAAGTCATAGAATGTTGGTTTTTGAAGACACAGAATGGAGGTGTGTGAAGTCATAGAATGGAGGTGTGTGAAGTCAGATTGTAGGTGTGTGATGTAACAGAAAGGAGGTGTGTCAACTCAGAAAGGAGGTGTGTGAAGTCATAGAATTGAGTTGTGTGAAGTCATAGAATGGAGGTTTGTGAAATCATAGAATGGAGGTGTGTGAAGTCACAGAAATGAGGTGATTGAAGTCAATATGGAAGTGTGTGAAGACAGAATGGAGTTGTGTGAAGTCATAGAATGGAGGTGTGTGAAGTCATAGATGGAGGTGTGTGAACTCACAGAATGGAGGTGTGTGAACTCATAGAATGGAGGAGTGTGAAGTCATATAGAATGGAGGTGTGTGAAGTCACAGAATGGAGGTGTGTGAAGTCACAGAATGGAGGTGTGTGAACTCAGAATGGGGGTGTGTTAATTCACAGAAGGGAGGTTTGTGAAGTCATAGAATGGATGTTTCTGAAGTAAGAATGAATGTGTGTGAAGTCATAGAATGGAGGTGTGTGAAGTCAAAATGCAGGTGTGTGAAGTCAAACAATGGAGGTGTGTGAAGTCACAGAATGGAGGTGTGTGAAGTCACAGAATGGAAGTGTGTGAAGTCAAAATGGAGGTGTTTGAAGTCAGAGAATGGAGGTGTGTGAAGTCAAAGAATGGACGTGTGTGAAGTCAAAATTGTGGTGTGTGAAGTCACAAATGCAGGTGTGTGAAATCACAGAATGGAGGTGTGTGAAGTCACAATGTAGGTTTCTGAAGTCATAAAATGTAGGTGTGTGAAGTCAAAGAATGGATTTTTTTGAAGTCATAGAATGGAGGTGTATGAAGTCATGGAATGGAGGTTTGTGAAGTCAAACATTGGAAGTGTGTGAAGTTACAGAATGGACGTGTGTGAAGTTATAGAATGGAGGTGTGTGAAGTCATAGAATTGAGGTGTGTGAAGTCATAGATTGGAAACGTGTGAAGTCATAGAATGGAGGTGTGTGAAGTCATAGATTGAAGGTGTGTGGAAGTCACAGTATGGAGGTGTGTGAAGTCACAGAAAGGAGGTGTGTGAAATCACAGAACGGAATTGTGTGAAGTCACAATGGAGGTGTGTGAAGTCATAGAATGGAGGTGTGTGAAATCAAAGAATGGAGGTTTGTGAAGTCATAGAATGGATTGTGTGAGAAATCATAGAATGGAGGTGTGTGAAGTCACAGAATGGAGGGCTGTAAAGTCACAGATTGGAGGTTTGTGAAGTCACAGAATGGAGTTTTGTGTGAAGTCACAGAATGGAGGTGTGTGAAGTCACAGAATGCAGGTGTGTGAAGTCAGAATAGAGCTGTGCGAAGTTATAGAATGGAGGTGTGTGAAGTCAGAATGGAGCTGTGTGAAGTCATAGAATGGAAGTGTGTGAAGTCAGAATGGAGGTGTGTAAACTCATAGAATGGAGGTGTATGAAGTCACAATGGAGGTGTGGGAAGTCATAGAATGGATGTGTAAGAACTTAGGAAGGAGGTGTGTGAAGTCTTAGAATGGAGGTCTGTGAAGTCATAGAATGGAGGTGTGTGAAATCATAGAATGGAGGTGTGTGAATTCACAGAATTGAGGTGTGTGAAGTCAGAATGGAGGTGTGTGAAGTCAGAATGGAGGTGTGTGAAGTCAGAGAATGGAGGTGTGTGAAGTCACAATGCAGGTGTGTGAACTCATAGAATGGAGGTGTGTGAAGTCACAATGTAGGTGTCTGAAGTCATAGAATGGAGGTGTGTGAAGTCATAGAAGGGAGGTGTGTGAAGTCACAGAATGGAGGTGTGTGATGTCATAGAATGGAGGTGTGTGAAGTCACAGAATGGAGGTTTGTGAATGCATAGAATGGAGGTGTGTGAAGTCATAGAATGGAGGTGTGTGAAGTCATAGAATTGAGGTGTGTGAAGTCACAGAATGTAGGTGTGTGAAGTCACATTATGGAGTTGTGTGAACTCAGATTTGAAGTGTGTGAAGTCACAGAATGGAGGTGTGAGAAGTCAAAGAAGGAGGTGTATGAAGTCACAGAATGGAGGTGTGTGAAGACACAGAATGGAGTTGTGTGAACTCAGAGAGGAGGTGTGTGAAATCACAGAATGGAAGTGTGTGAAGTTATAGAATGGATGTGTGTGAAGTCATAGAATGGAGGTGTGTAAAGTCTCAGAGTGGAGGTGTGCGAAGTCACAGAATGGAGTTTTGTGTGAAGTGACAGAATGGAGGTGTGTGAAGTCACAGAATGCAGGTGTGTGAAGTCAGAATAGAGGTGTGCGAAGTCATAGAATGGAGGTGTGTGAAGCAGAATGGAGCTGTGTGAAGTCATAGAATTGAAGTGTGTGAAGTCAGAATGGAGGTGTGTAAACTCATAGAATGGAGGTGTATGACGTCACAATGGAGGTGTGGGAAGTCACAGAATGGATGTGTAAGAACTCAGAAAGGAGGTGTGTGAAGTGTTAGAATGGAGTTCTGTGAAGTCATAGAATGGATGTGTGTGAAATCATAGAATGGAGGTGTGTGAACTCATAGAATGGAGGTATGTGAAGTCACAATGGAGGTGTGTGAACTCATAGAATAGAGATGTGTGACCTCATAGAATGGAGATGTGTGAAGTCATGGAATGGAGGTGTGTGAAATCCAAGAATAGAGGAGTGCGAAATCAAACAATGGAGGTGTGTGAAGTCACAGAATGGAGGTGTGTGAAGGCACAGAATGGAAGTGTGTGAAGTCAAAATTGAGGTGTGTGAAGTCACAGAATTGAGGTGTGTGAAGTCACAGAATGGAGGTGTGTGAAGCCAAAATTGTGATGTGTGAAGTCACAAATGAAGGTGTGTGAAGTCATAGAATTGTGGTGTGTGAAGTCAAAATGGAGGTGTGTGAAATCAAACAAAGGAGGGGTGTGAAGTCATAGAATGGAGGTGTATGAAGTCATGGAATGGAGGTTTGTGAAGTCATAGAATGGAGATTTGTGAAGTCATAGAATGGATGTGTGTGAAGTCAGAATGAAGATGTGTGAAGTCACAGAATGGAGGTGTGTGAAGTCAAAGAATATTGGTGTGTGAAGTCATAGAATGGAGGTGTGTGAAGTCTTAGAATGGAGGTGTGTGAAGTCATAGAAAGGAGGTGTGTGAAGTCACAGAAAGGAGGTGTGTGAAGTCACAGAATGGAGGTGTGTAAACTCACAGAGTGGAGGTGTGTGAAGGCACAGAATGGAGGGTTGTGAAGTCAAAGAATGGAGGTATGTGAAGTCACAGAATGGAGGGGTGTGAAGTCAGAATAGAGGTATGCGAAGTCATAGAATGGAGGTGTGTGAAGTCAGAATGGAGCTGTGTTAACTCATAGAACGGAGGTGTGTGAAGTCACAATGGAGATGTGTGAAGTCATAGAATGGTGGTTTTTGAAGTCACAGAATGGAGTTGTGTGAAGTCATAGAATGGAGGTGTGTGAAGTCAAATTGGAGGTATGTGAAGTCACAGAATGGAGGTGTTTCAACACAGAAATGAGGTATGTGAAGTCATAGAATGGAGGTGTGTGAATTCAAAGAATGGAGGTGTGGGAAATCATAGAATGGAAGTGTGAAGTCACAGAATTGAGGTGTGTGAAGTCAGAATGGAGGTGTGTGAAGTCACAATGCAGGTGTGTGAAGTGATAGAACGTAGGTGTGTGAAGTCACAATGTAGGTGTGTGAAGTCATAGAATGGAGGTGTGTGAAGTCATAGAATGGAGGTGTGTGAAGTCACAATATGGAGGTGTGTGAAGTCATATAATGTAGGTGTGTGAAGTCACAGAATGGAAGTGTGTGAACTCAGAATGGAGGTGTGTCAAGCACAGAATGGAGGTGTGTGAAGTCATAGAATGGAGATGTGTGAAGTCACAGAATGGAGGTGTGTGAAATCGTAGAATGGAGGTGTGTGAAGTCAGAGAATCGAAGGGTGTGAAGTCACAGAATGGAGGTGTGTGAAGTCACAGAATTGAGGTGTGTGAACTCACAATGGAGGTGAGTGAAGTCACAGAATGGAGGTGTGTGAAGTAATTGAATGAAAGTCTGTGAAGTCATAGAATGGAGGTGTGTGATGTCAGAATGGAGGTGTGTGAAGTCACAGAATGGAGGTATGTGACGTCATAAATGTTGGTGTGTGAAGTCATAGAATGGAGGTGTGAAGTCATAGAATGGAGGTGTGTGAAGTCATAGAATGGAGGTGTGTGAAGTCACAGAAGGCAGGTGTGTGAAATCACAGAATAGAGTTGTGTGAAGTCACAATGGAGGTGTATGAATTCATAGAATGGAGGTGTGTGAAGTCAAAGAACGGAGTTGTGTGAAGTCATAGAATGGAGGTGTGTGAAATCACAGAATGGAGTTGTGTGTAGTCACAGAGTGGAGGTGTGTAAAGTCACAGAGTGGAGATGTGTGAAGTCTCAGAATGGAGGAGTGTGAAGTCATAGAATGGAGGTGTTTGAAGTCATAGAATGTTGGTTTTTGAAGACACAGAATGGAGGTGTGTGAAGTCATAGAATGGAGGTGTGTGAAGTCAGATTGTAGGTGTGTGATGTAACAGAATGGAGGTGTGTCAACTCAGAAAGGAGTTGTGTGAAGTCATAGAATTGAGTTGTGTGAAGTCATAGAATGGAGGTGTGTGAAATCATAGAATGGAGGTGTGTGAAGTCACAGAAATGAGGTGATTGAAGTCAATATGCAAGTGTGTGAAGACAGAATGGAGTTGTGTGAAGTCATAGAATGGAGGTGTGTGAAGTCATAGATGGAGGTGTGTGAACTCACAGAATGGAGGTGTGTGAACTCATAGAATGGAGGAGTGTGAAATCATAGAATGGAGGTGTGTGAAGTCACAGAATGGAGTTGTGTGAAGTCACAGAATGGAGGTGTGTGAACTCAGAATGGAGGTGTGTTAATTCACAGAAGGGAGGTTTGTGAAGTCATAGAATGGATGTTTCTGAAGTAAGAATGAATGTGTGTGAAGTCATAGAATGGAGGTGTGTGAAGTCAAAATGCAGGTGTGTGAAGTCAAACAATGGAGGTGTGTGAAGTCACAGAATGGAGGTGTGTGAAGTCACAGAATGGAAGTGTGTGAAGTCAAAATGGAGGTGTTTGAAGTCAGAGAATGGAGGTGTGTGAAGTCAAAGAATGGACGTGTGTGAAGTCAAAATTGTGGTGTGTGAAGTCACAAATGCAGGTGTGTGAAATCACAGAATGCAGGTGTGTGAAGTCACAATGTAGGTTTCTGAAGTCATAAAATGGAGGTGTGTGAAGTCAAAGAATGGATTTTTTTGAAGTCATAGAATGGAGGTGTATGAAGTCATGGAATGGAGGTTTGTGAAGTCAAACATTGGAAGTGTGTGAAGTTACAGAATGGAGGTGTGTGAAGTTATAGAATGGAGGTGTGTGAAGTCATAGAATGGAGGTGTGTGAAGTCATAGACTGGAAACGTGTGAAGTCATAGAATGGAGGTGTGTGAAGTCATAGATTGAAGGTGTGTGGAAGTCACAGTATGGAGGTGTGTGAAGTCACAGAAAGGAGGTGTGTGAAATCACAGAATGGAGTTGTGTGAAGTCACAATGGTGGTGTGTGAAGTCATAGAATGGAGGTGTGTGAAATCAAAGAATGGAGGTTTGTGAAGTCATAGAATGGATTGTGTGAGAAATCATAGAATGGAGGTGTGTGAAGTCACAGAATGGAGGTGTGTAAAGTCACAGATTGGAGGTTTGTGAAGTCACAGAATGGAGTTTTGTGTGAAGTCACAGAATGGAGGTGTGTGAAGTCACAGAATGCAGGTGTGTGAAGTCAGAATAGAGCTGTGCGAAGTTATAGAATGGAGGTGTGTGAAGTCAGAATGGAGCTGTGTGAAGTCATAGAATGGAAGTGTGTGAAGTCAGAATGGAGGTGTGTAAACTCATAGAATGGAGGTGTATGAAGTCACAATGGAGGTGTGGGAAGTCATAGAATGGATGTGTAAGAACTTAGGAAGGAGGTGTGTGAAGTCTTAGAATGGAGGTCTGTGAAGTCATAGAATGGAGGTGTGTGAAATCATAGAAGGGAAGTGTGTGAATTCACAGAATTGAGGTGTGTGAAGTCACAATGTAGGTGTCTGAAGTCATAGAATGGAGGTGTGTGAAGTCATAGAAGGGAGGTGTGTGAAGTCACAGAATGGAGGTGTGTGATGTCATAGAATGGAGGTGTGTGAAGTCACAGAATGGAGGTTTGTGAAGGCATAGAATGGAGGTGTGTGAAGTCATAGAATGGAGGTGTGTGAAGTCATAGAATTGAGGTGTGTGAAGTCACAGAATGTAGGTGTGTGAAGTCACAGTATGGAGGTGTGTGAACGCAGATTTGAAGTGTGTGAAGTCACAGAATGGAGGTGTGAGAAGTCAAAGAAGGAGGTGTATGAAGTCACAGAATGGAGGTGTGTGAAGACATAGAATGGAGGTGTGTGAACTCAGAGAGGAGGTGTGTGAAATCACAGAATGGAAGTGTGTGAAGTTATAGAATGGATGTGTATGAAGTCATAGAATGGAGGTGTGTAAAGTCTCAGAGTGGAGGTGTGTGAAGTCACAGAATGGAGTTTTGTGTGAAGTGACAGAATGGAGGTGTGTGAAGTCACAGAATGCAGGTGTGTGAAGTCAGAATAGAGGTGTGCGAAGTCATAGAATGGAGGTGTGTGAAGTCAGAATGGAGCTGTGTGAAGTCATAGAATTGAAGTGTGTGAAGTCAGAATGGAGGTGTGTAAACTCATAGAATGGAGGTCTATGAAGTCACAATGGAGGTGTGGGAAGTCACAGAATGGATGTGTAAGAACTCAGAAAGGAGGTGTGTGAAGTCTTAGAATGGAGGTCTGTGAAGTCATAGAATGGATGTGTGTGAAATCATAGAATGGAGGTGTGTGAATTCACAGAATTGAGGTGTGTGAAGTCAGAATGGAGGTGTGTGAAGTCAGTATGGAGGTGTGTGAATTCAGAGAATGGAGGTGTGTGAAGTCACAATGCAGGTGTGTGAACTCATAGAATGGAGGTGTGTGAAGTCACAATGTAGGTTTCTGAAGTGATAGAATGGAGGTGTGTGAAGTCATAGAATGGAGGTGTGTGAAGTCACAGAATGGAGGTGTGTGATGTCATAGAATGGAGGTGTGTGAAGTCACAGAATGGAGGTTTGTGAAGGCATAGAATGGAGGTGTGTGAAGTCATAGAATGGAGGTGTGTGAAGTCATAGAATGGAGGTGTGTGAAGTCACAGAATGGAGGTGTGTGAAGTCACAGTATTGAGGTGTGTGAACTCAGATTTGAGGTGTGTGAAGTCACAGAATGGAGGTGTGTTTACTCAGAATGGAGGTGTGTGAAGTCACAGAATGGGGTTTGTGAAGTCATAGAATGGAGGTGTGTGAAGTCATAGAATGGATGTTGCTGAAGTAAGAATGAAGGTGTGTGAAGTCATAGAATGGAGGGGTCTGAAGTCATAGAATGGATGTTGCTGAAGTAAGAATGAAGTTGTGTGAAGTCACAGAATGGAGGGGTCTGAAGTCATAGAATTTATGTTGCTGAAGTAAGAATGAAGGTGTGTGAACTCATAGAATGGAGGTGTGTGAACTCATAGAATGGAGGTGTGTGAATTCATGGAACGGAGGTGTGTGAAGTCAAAGAATGGAGGTGTATGATATCAAACAATGGAAGTGTGTGAAGTCATAGAATGGAGGTGTGTGAAGTCAGAATAGAGGTGTGTGAAGTCATAGAATGGAGGTGTGAGAAGTCAGAATGGAGCTGTGTGAACTCATAGAATGGAGGTGTGTGAAGTCACAATGGAGATGTGTGAAGTCATAGAATGGTGGTTTTGAAGTCACAAAATGGAGGTGTGTGAAGTCAGATTGGAGGTATGTGAAGTCATAGAATGGAGGTGTGTCAACTCAGAAAGGAGGTATGTGAAGTCATAGAATGGAGGTGTGTAAAGTCACAGAAGGCAGGTGTGTGAAGTCACAGAATACAGTTGTGTGAAGTCATGGAATGGAGGTGTGTGAAGTCAGAATGCAGGTGTGTGAAGTCATAGAATGGAGGTGTGTGAAGTCATAGAATGGAGGTGTGTGAAGTCATAGATTGGAAGTGTGTGAAGTCATAGAATGGAGGTGCGAAAAGTCATAGATTGAAAGTGTGTGGAAGTCATAGTATGGAGGTGTGTGAAGTCACAGAAAGGAGGTGTGTGAAGTCACAGAATGGAGGTGTGTGAAGTCAAAATGGAGGTGTGTGAAGTCAAAGAATGGAGGTGTGTGAAGTCATAGAATGGAGGTGTATGAAGTCATGGAATGGAGGTTTGTGAAGTCAAACATTGGAAGTGTGTGAAGTTACAGAATGGAGGTGTGTGAAGTCATAGAATGGAGGTGTGTGAAGTCATAGAATGGAGGATTGTGAAGTCAGAATGGAGATGTGTGAAGTCACATAATGGAAGTGTGTGAAGTCATAGTATGTTGGTGTGTGAAGTCATAGAATGGAGGTGTATGAAGTCATAGAATGGAGGTGTGTGAAGTCTTAGAATGGAGGTGTGTGAAGTCATAGAATGGAGGTGTGTGAAGTCTTAGAATGGAGGTGTGTGAAGTCATAGATTGGAAGTGTGTGAAGTCATAAAATGGAGGTGTGGGAAGTAAAAATGGAGTTTGTGAACTCATAGAATGAAGGTGTGTGAACTCATAGAATGGAGGTTGTGAAGTCATGGAATGGAGGTGTGTGAAGTCAAAGAATGGAGGTGTGTGAAGTCATACAATAGACGTGTGTGAAGTCAAACAATGGAGGTGTGTGAAGTCACAGAATGGATGTGTGTGAAGTCAAAACGGAAGTGTGTGAAGTCACAAAATGGAGGTGTGTGAAGTCACAGAATGAAGGTGTGTGAAGTCAAAAAGGTGGTGTGTGAAGTCACAAATGGACGGGTGTAAAGTCACAGAATGGAGGTGTGTGAAGTCAAAATGGAGGTGTGTGAAGTCAAAGAATGGAGTTGTGTGAAGTCATCGAATGGAGGTATGTAAAGTCATGTCATGGAGGTGTGTGAAGTCACAGAATGGAGGTGTGTGAAATCAGAATTGAGGTGTGCTAAGGAATAGAATAGAGGTGTGTGAAGTCAGAATGGAGGTGTGTGAACTCATAGAATGGAGGTATGTGAAGTCACAATGGAGGTGTGTGAAGTCATAGAATGGTGGTATGTGAAGTTACAGAATGCAGGTGTGGAAGTCATAGAATGGAAGTATGTGAAGTCAGAAATTGAGGTGTGTGAAGTCACAGAATATAGGTGTGTGAATTCAGAATGGAGGTGTGTGAAGTCATAGAATGGAGGTGAGTGAAGTCATGGAATGAAGGTGTGGGAAATCATAGAATGGAGGTGTGTGAAGTCACAGAATGGAGGTGTGTGAAGTCAGAATGGAGGTGTGTGAAGTGATAGAATTGAGGTGTGTAAAGTCAGAATGGAGGTGTGTGAACACATAGAAGGGAGGTGTGTGAAATCACAAGGGAGGTGTGTGAAGTCATAGAATAGAGGTGTGTGAAGTCACAGAAGGAGGTGTGTGAAGTCATAGAAAGGAGCTGTGTGAATTCAGAATGGAGGTGTGTGAAGTCACAGAATGGAGGTGTGTGAAGTCATAGAATGGAGATGTGTGAAGTCACAGAATGGAGGTTTCTGAAATCGTACAATGGAGGTATGTGATTCAGAGAATCAAGGTGTGTGAAGTCACAGAATGAAGGTGTGTGAAGTCAAAAAGGTGGTGTGTGAAGTCACAAATGGACGTGTGTAAAGTCAGAGAATGGAGGTGTGTGAAGTCAAAATGGAGGTGTGTGAAGTCAAAGAATGGAGGTGTATGAAGTCATCGAATGGAGGTATGTAAAGTCATGTCATGGAGGTGTGTGAAGTCACAGAATAGAGGTGTGTGAAATCAGAATTGAGGTGTGCTAAGTCATAGAATAGAGTTGTGTGAAGTCAGAAAGGAGGTGTGTGAACTCATAGAATGGAGGTGTGTGAAGTCAGAATGGAGGTGTGTGAACTCATAGAATGGAGGTATGTGAAGTCACAATGGAGGTGTGTGAAGTCATAGAATGGTGGTATGTGAAGTTACAGAATGCATGTGTGGAAGTCATAGAATGGAAGTGTGTGAAGTCAGAAATTGAGTTGTGTGAAGTCACAGAATATAGGTGTGTGAATTCAGAATGGAGGTGTGTGAAGTCATAGAATGGAGGTGTGTGAAGTCATGGAATGGAGGTGTGTGAAATCATAGAATGGAGGTGTGTGAACACATAGAAGGGAGGTGTGTGAAATCACAATGGAGGTGTGTGAAATCATAGAATAGAGGTGTGTAACGTCACAGAAGGAGGTGTGTGAAGTCATAGAAAGGAGCTGTGTGAATTCAGAATGGAGGTGTGTGACGTCACAGAATGGAGGTGTGTGAAGTCATAGAATGGAGATGTGTGAAGTCACAGAATGGATGTGTGTGAAATCGTAGAATGGAGGTATGTGATTCAGAGAATCAAGGTGTGTGAAGTAAATGAATGGAGGTGTGTGAAGTCACATAATGGATGTGTGTGAACTCACAATGGAGGTGAGTGAAGTCACAGAATGGAGGTGTGTGAAGTCATAGAATGGAAGTCTGTGAAGTCACAGAATTGAGGTGTGTGAAGTCAGCATGGAGGTGTGTGTATTCAGAATGGAGGTGTGTGAAGTCAGAGACTGGAGTTGTGTGAAGTCACAATGCAGGTGTGTGAACTGATAGAACGTAGTTGTGTGAAGTCACAATGTAGGTGTGTGAAGTCATATAATGGAGGTGTATGATATCAAAAAATGGAAGTGTGTGAAGTCATAGAATGGAGGTGTGTGAAGTCAGAATGGAGCTGTGTGAACTCATATAATGGAGGTGTGTGAAGTCACAGAATGGAGGGGTGTGAACTCAGAATGGAGGTGTGTGAAGTCACAGAATGGACGTGTGTGAAGTCATAGAATAGAGATGTGTGAAGTCACAGAATGGAGGTGTGTGAAATCGTGGAATGGAGGTGTGTGAAGTCAGAGAATCGAGGTGTGTGAAGTCAAAGAATGGAGGTGTGTGAAGTCACAGAATGGAGGTGTGTGAACTCACAATGGAGGTGAGTGAAGTCACAGAATGGAGGTGTGTGAAGTAATAGAATGGAAGTGTGTGAAGTCATAGAATGTAGGTGTGTGATGTCAGAATGGAAGGGTGTGAAGTCACAGAATGGAGGTATGTGACGTCATAAATGTTGGTGTGTGAAGTCATAGAATGGAGGTGTGTGAAGTCATAGAATGGAGGTGTGTGAAGTCTTAGAATGGAGGTGTGTGAAGTCACAGAAGGCAGGTGTGTGAAGTCACAGAATGGAGTTGTGTGAAGTCACAATTGAGGTGTGTGAAGTCATAGAATGGAGGTGTGTGAAATCAAAGAATGGAGGTTTGTTAAGTCATAGAATGGATTGTGTGTGAAATCATAGAATGGAGGTGTGTGAAGTCACAGAATTGAGGTGTGTAAAGTCACAGGGTGGAGGTGTGTGAAGTCACAGAATGGAGTTGTGTGTGAAGTCATAGAATGGAGGTGTGTGAAGTCACAGAATGCAGGTGTGTGATGTCAGAATGGAAGTGTGTAAAGTCACAGAATGGAGGTATGTGACGTCATAAATGTTGGTGTGTGAAGTCAAAGAATGGAGGTGTGAAGTCATAGAATGGAGGAGTGTGAAGTCATAGAATGGAGGTGTGTAAAGTCACAGAAGGCAGGTGTGTGAAGTCACAGAATACAGTTGTGTGAAGTCATGGAATGGAGGTGTGTGAAGTCAGAATGCAGGTGTGTGAAGTCATAGAATGGAGGTGTGTGAAGTCATAGAATGGAGGTGTGTGAAGTCATAGATTGGAAGTGTGTGAAGTCATAGAATGGAGGTGCGAAAAGTCATAGATTGAAGGTGTGTGGAAGTCATAGTATGGAGGTGTGTGAAGTCACAGAAAGGAGGTGTGTGAAGTCACAGAATGGAGGTGTGTGAAGTCAAAATGGAGGTGTGTGAAGTCAAAGAATGGAGGTGTGTGAAGTCATAGAATGGAGGTGTATGAAGTCATGGAATGGAGGTTTGTGAAGTCAAACATTGGAAGTGTGTGAAGTTACAGAATGGAGGTGTGTGAAGTCATAGAATGGAGGTGTGTGAAGTCATAGAATGGAGGAGTGTGAAGTCAGAATGGAGATGTGTGAAGTCACATAATGGAAGTGTGTGAAGTCATAGTATGTTGGTGTGTGAAGTCATAGAATGGAGGTGTATGAAGTCATAGAATGGAGGTGTGTGAAGTCTTAGAATGGAGGTGTGTGAAGTCATAGAATGGAGGTGTGTGAAGTCTTAGAATGGAGGTGTGTGAAGTCATAGATTGGAAGTGTGTGAAGTCATAGAATGGAGGTGTGGGAAGTAAAAATGGAGTTTGTGAACTCATAGAATGAAGGTGTGTGAACTCATAGAATGGAGGTTGTGAAGTCATGGAATGGAGGTGTGTGAAGTCAAAGAATGGAGGTGTGTGAAGTCAAACAATAGACGTGTGTGAAGTCAAACAATGGAGGTGTGTGAAGTCACAGAATGGATGTGTGTGAAGTCAAAACGGAAGTGTGTGAAGTCACAAAATGGAGGTGTGTGAAGTCACAGAATGAAGGTGTGTGAAGTCAAAAAGGTGGTGTGTGAAGTCACAAATGGACGGGTGTAAAGTCACAGAATGGAGGTGTGTGAAGTCAAAATGGAGGTGTGTGAAGTCAAAGAATGGAGTTGTGTGAAGTCATCGAATGGAGGTATGTAAAGTCATGTCATGGAGGTGTGTGAAGTCAAAGAATGGAGGTGTGTGAAATCAGAATTGAGGTGTGCTAAGGAATAGAATAGAGGTGTGTGAAGTCAGAATGGAGGTGTGTGAACTCATAGAATGGAGGTATGTGAAGTCACAATGGAGGTGTGTGAAATCATAGAATGGTGGTATGTGAAGTTACAGAATGCAGGTGTGGAAGTCATAGAATGGAAGTATGTGAAGTCAGAAATTGAGGTGTGTGAAGTCACAGAATATAGGTGTGTGAATTCAGAATGGAGGTGTGTGAAGTCATAGAATGGAGGTGTGTGAAGTCATGGAATGGAGGTGTGGGAAATCATAGAATGGAGGTGTGTGAAGTCACAGAATGGAGGTGTGTGAAGTCAGAATGGAGGTGTGTGAAGTGATAGAATTGAGGTGTGTAAAGTCAGAATGGAGGTGTGTGAACACATAGAAGGGAGGTGTGTGAAATCACAAGGGAGGTGTTTGAAGTCATAGAATAGAGGTGTGTGAAGTCACAGAAGGAGGTGTGTGAAGTCATAGAAAGGAGCTGTGTGAATTCAGAATGGAGGTGTGTGAAGTCACAGAATGGAGGTGTGTGAAGTCATAGAATGGAGATGTGTGAAGTCACAGAATGGAGGTTTCTGAAATCATAGAATGGAGGTATGTGATTCAGAGAATCAAGGTGTGTGAAGTCACAGAATGAAGGTGTGTGAAGTCAAAAAGGTGGTGTGTGAAGTCACAAATGGACGTGTGTAAAGTCAGAGAATGGAGGTGTGTGAAGTCAAAATGGAGGTGTGTGAAGTCAAAGAATGGAGGTGTATGAAGTCATCGAATGGAGGTATGTAAAGTCATGTCATGGAGGTGTGTGAAGTCACAGAACAGAGGTGTGTGAAATCAGAATTGAGGTGTGCTAAGTCATAGAATAGAGTTGTGTGAAGTCAGAAAGGAGGTGTGTGAACTCATAGAATGGAGGTGTGTGAAGTCAGAATGGAGGTGTGTGAAGTCATAGAATGGTGGTATGTGAAGTTACAGAATGCAGGTGTGGAAGTCATAGAATGGAAGTGTGTGAAGTCAGAAATTGAGTTGTGTGAAGTCACAGAATATAGGTGTGTGAATTCAGAATGGAGGTGTGTGAAGTCATAGAATGGAGGTGTGTGAAGTCATGGAATGGAGGTGTGTGAAATCATAGAATGGAGGTGTGTGAACACATAGAAGGGAGGTGTGTGAAATCACAATGGAGGTGTGTGAAATCATAGAATAGAGGTGTGTAACGTCACAGAAGGAGGTGTGTGAAGTCATAGAAAGGAGCTGTGTGAATTCAGAATGGAGGTGTGTGACGTCACAGAATGGAGGTGTGTGAAGTCATAGAATGGAGATGTGTGAAGTCACAGAATGGATGTGTGTGAAATCGTAGAATGGAGGTATGTGATTCAGAGAATCAAGGTGTGTGAAGTAAATGAATGGAGGTGTGTGAAGTCACATAATGGATGTGTGTGAACTCACAATGGAGGTGAGTGAAGTCACAGAATGGAGGTGTGTGAAGTCATAGAATGGAAGTCTGTGAAGTCACAGAATTGAGGTGTGTGAAGTCAGCATGGAGGTGTGTGTATTCAGAATGGAGGTGTGTGAAGTCAGAGACTGGAGTTGTGTGAAGTCACAATGCAGGTGTGTGAACTGATAGAACGTAGTTGTGTGAAGTAACAATGTAGGTGTGTGAAGTCATATAATGGAGGTGTATGATATCAAAAAATGGAAGTGTGTGAAGTCATAGAATGGAGGTTTGTGAAGTCAGAATGGAGCTGTGTGAACTCATATAATGGAGGTGTGTGAAGTCACAGAATGGAGGGGTGTGAACTCAGAATGGAGGTGTGTGAAGTCACAGAATGGACGTGTGTGAAGTCATAGAATAGAGATGTGTGAAGTCACAGAATGGAGGTGTGTGAAATCGTGGAATGGAGGTGTGTGAAGTCAGAGAATCGAGGTGTGTGAAGTCAAAGAATGGAGGTGTGTGAAGTCACAGAATGGAGGTGTGTGAACTCACAATGGAGGTGAGTGAAGTCACAGAATGGAGGTGTGTGAAGTAATAGAATGGAAGTGTGTGAAGTCATAGAATGTAGGTGTGTGATGTCAGAATGGAAGGGTGTGAAGTCACAGAATGGAGGTATGTGACGTCATAAATATTGGTGTGTGAAGTCATAGAATGGAGGTGTGTGAAGTCATAGAATGGAGGTGTGTGAAGTCTTAGAATGGAGGTGTGTGAAGTCACAGAAGGCAGGTGTGTGAAGTCACAGAATGGAGTTGTGTGAAGTCACAATTGAGGTGTGTGAAGTCATAGAATGGAGGTGTGTGAAATCAAAGAATGGAGGTTTGTTAAGTCATAGAATGGATTGTGTGTGAAATCATAGAATGGAGGTGTGTGAAGTCACAGAATTGAGGTGTGTAAAGTCACAGGGTGGAGGTGTGTGAAGTCACAGAATGGAGTTGTGTGTGAAGTCATAGAATGGAGGTGTGTGAAGTCACAGAATGCAGGTGTGTGATGTCAGAATGGAGGTGTGTGAAGTCACCGAATGGAGGTATGTGACGTCATAAATGTTGGTGTGTGAAGTCAAAGAATGGAGGTGTGAAGTCATAGAATGGAGGTGTGTGAAGTCATAGAATGCAGGTGTGTAAAGTCACAGAAGGCAGGTGTGTGAAGTCACAGAATACAGTTGTGTGAAGTCATGGAATGGAGGTGTGTGAAGTCAGAATGCAGGTGTGTGAAGTCATAGAATGGAGGTGTGTGAAGTCATAGAATGGAGGTGTGTGAAGTCATAGATTGGAAGTGTGTGAAGTCATAGAATGGAGGTGCGAAAAGTCATAGATTGAAGGTGTGTGGAAGTCATAGTATGGAGGTGTGTGAAGTCACAGAAAGGAGGTGTGTGAAGTCACAGAATGGAGGTGTGTGAAGTCAAAATGGAGGTGTGTGAAGTCAAAGAATGGAGGTGTGTGAAGTAATAGAATGGAGGTGTATGAAGTCATGGAATGGAGGTTTGTGAAGTCAAACATTGGAAGTGTGTGAAGTTACAGAATGGAGGTGTGTGAAGTCATAGAATGGAGGTGTGTGAAGTCATAGAATGGAGGAGTGTGAAGTCAGAATGGAGATGTTTGAAGTCACATAATGGAAGTGTGTGAAGTCATAGTATGTTGGTGTGTGAAGTCATAGAATGGAGGTGTATGAAGTCATAGAATGGAGGTGTGTGAAGTCTTAGAATGGAGGTGTGTGAAGTCATAGAATGGAGGTGTGTGAAGTCTTAGAATGGAGGTGTGTGAAGTCATAGATTGGAAGTGTGTGATGTCATAGAATGGAGGTGTGGGAAGTAAAAATGGAGTTTGTGAACTCATAGAATGAAGGTGTGTGAACTCATAGAATGGAGGTTGTGAAGTCATGGAATGGAGGTGTGTGAAGTCAAAGAATGGAGGTGTGTGAAGTCAAACAATAGACGTGTGTGAAGTCAAACAATGGAGGTGTGTGAAGTCACAGAATGGATGTGTGTGAAGTCAAAACGGAAGTGTGTGAAGTCACAAAATGGAGGTGTGTGAAGTCACAGAATGAAGGTGTGTGAAGTCAAAAAGGTGGTGTGTGAAGTCACAAATGGACGGGTGTAAAGTCACAGAATGGAGGTGTGTGAAGTCAAAATGGAGGTGTGTGAAGTCAAAGAATGGAGTTGTGTGAAGTCATCGAATGGAGGTATGTAAAGTCATGTCATGGAGGTGTGTGAAGTCACAGAATGGAGGTGTGTGAAATCAGAATTGAGGTGTGCTAAGGAATAGAATAGAGGTGTGTGAAGTCAGAATGGAGGTGTGTGAACTCATAGAATGGAGGTATGTGAAGTCACAATGGAGGTGTGTGAAATCATAGAATGGTGGTATGTGAAGTTACAGAATGCAGGTGTGGAAGTCATAGAATGGAAGTATGTGAAGTCAGAAATTGAGGTGTGTGAAGTCACAGAATATAGGTGTGTGAATTCAGAATGGAGGTGTGTGAAGTCATAGAATGGAGGTGTGTGAAGTCATGGAATGGAGGTGTGGGAAATCATAGAATGGAGGTGTGTGAAGTCACAGAATGGAGGTGTGTGAAGTCAGAATGGAGGTGTGTGAAGTGATAGAATTGAGGTGTGTAAAGTCAGAATGGAGGTGTGTGAACACATAGAAGGGAGGTGTGTGAAATCACAAGGGAGGTGTGTGAAGTCATAGAATAGAGGTGTGTGAAGTCACAGAAGGAGGTGTGTGAAGTCATAGAAAGGAGCTGTGTGAATTCAGAATGGAGGTGTGTGAAGTCACAGAATGGAGGTGTGTGAAGTCATAGAATGGAGATGTGTGAAGTCACAGAATGGAGGTTTCTGAAATCGTAGAATGGAGGTATGTGATTCAGAGAATCAAGGTGTGTGAAGTCACAGAATGAAGGTGTGTGAAGTCAAAAAGGTGGTGTGTGAAGTCACAAATGGACGTGTGTAAAGTCAGAGAATGGAGGTGTGTGAAGTCAAAATGGAGGTGTGTGAAGTCAAAGAATGGAGGTGTATGAAGTCATCGAATGGAGGTATGTAAAGTCATGTCATGGAGGTGTGTGAAGTCACAGAACAGAGGTGTGTGAAATCAGAATTGAGGTGTGCTAAGTCATAGAATAGAGTTGTGTGAAGTCAGAAAGGAGGTGTGTGAACTCATAGAATGGAGGTGTGTGAAGTCAGAATGGAGGTGTGTGAACTCATAGAATGGAGGTATGTGAAGTCACAATGGAGGTGTGTGAAGTCATAGAATGGTGGTATGTGAAGTTACAGAATGCAGGTGTGGAAGTCATAGAATGGAAGTGTGTGAAGTCAGAAATTGAGTTGTGTGAAGTCACAGAATATAGGTGTGTGAATTCAGAATGGAGGTGTGTGAAGTCATAGAATGGAGGTGTGTGAAGTCATGGAATGGAGGTGTGTGAAATCATAGAATGGAGGTGTGTGAACACATAGAAGGGAGGTGTGTGAAATCACAATGGAGGTGTGTGAAATCATAGAATAGAGGTGTGTAACGTCACAGAAGGAGGTGTGTGAAGTCATAGAAAGGAGCTGTGTGAATTCAGAATGGAGGTGTGTGACGTCACAGAATGGAGGTGTGTGAAGTCATAGAATGGAGATGTGTGAAGTCACAGAATGGATGTGTGTGAAATCGTAGAATGGAGGTATGTGATTCAGAGAATCAAGGTGTGTGAAGTAAATGAATGGAGGTGTGTGAAGTCACATAATGGATGTGTGTGAACTCACAATGGAGGTGAGTGAAGTCACAGAATGGAGGTGTGTGAAGTCATAGAATGGAAGTCTGTGAAGTCACAGAATTGAGGTGTGTGAAGTCAGCATGGAGGTGTGTGTATTCAGAATGGAGGTGTGTGAAGTCAGAGACTGGAGTTGTGTGAAGTCACAATGCAGGTGTGTGAACTGATAGAACGTAGTTGTGTGAAGTCACAATGTAGGTGTGTGAAGTCATATAATGGAGGTGTATGATATCAAAAAATGGAAGTGTGTGAAGTCATAGAATGGAGGTGTGTGAAGTCAGAATGGAGCTGTGTGAACTCATATAATGGAGGTGTGTGAAGTCACAGAATGGAGGGGTGTGAACTCAGAATGGAGGTGTGTGAAGTCACAGAATGGACGTGTGTGAAGTCATAGAATAGAGATGTGTGAAGTCACAGAATGGAGGTGTGTGAAATCGTGGAATGGAGGTGTGTGAAGTCAGAGAATCGAGGTGTGTGAAGTCAAAGAATGGAGGTGTGTGAAGTCACAGAATGGAGGTGTGTGAACTCACAATGGAGGTGAGTGAAGTCACAGAATGGAGGTGTGTGAAGTAATAGAATGGAAGTGTGTGAAGTCATAGAATGTAGGTGTGTGATGTCAGAATGGAAGGGTGTGAAGTCACAGAATGGAGGTATGTGACGTCATAAATATTGGTGTGTGAAGTCATAGAATGGAGGTGTGTGAAGTCATAGAATGGAGGTGTGTGAAGTCTTAGAATGGAGGTGTGTGAAGTCACAGAAGGCAGGTGTGTGAAGTCACAGAATGGAGTTGTGTGAAGTCACAATTGAGGTGTGTGAAGTCATAGAATGGAGGTGTGTGAAATCAAAGAATGGAGGTTTGTTAAGTCATAGAATGGATTGTGTGTGAAATCATAGAATGGAGGTGTGTGAAGTCACAGAATTGAGGTGTGTAAAGTCACAGGGTGGAGGTGTGTGAAGTCACAGAATGGAGTTGTGTGTGAAGTCATAGAATGGAGGTGTGTGAAGTCACAGAATGCAGGTGTGTGATGTCAGAATGGAGGTGTGTGAAGTCACAGAATGGAGGTATGTGACGTCATAAATGTTGGTGTGTGAAGTCAAAGAATGGAGGTGTGAAGTCATAGAATGGAGGTGTGTGAAGTCATAGAATGGAGGTGTGTAAAGTCACAGAAGGCAGGTGTGTGAAGTCACAGAATACAGTTGTGTGAAGTCATGGAATGGAGGTGTGTGAAGTCAGAATGCAGGTGTGTGAAGTCATAGAATGGAGGTGTGTGAAGTCATAGAATGGAGGTGTGTGAAGTCATAGATTGGAAGTGTGTGAAGTCATAGAATGGAGGTGCGAAAAGTCATAGATTGAAGGTGTGTGGAAGTCATAGTATGGAGGTGTGTGAAGTCACAGAAAGGAGGTGTGTGAAGTCACAGAATGGAGGTGTGTGAAGTCAAAATGGAGGTGTGTGAAGTCAAAGAATGGAGGTGTGTGAAGTCATAGAATGGAGGTGTATGAAGTCATGGAATGGAGGTTTGTGAAGTCAAACATTGGAAGTGTGTGAAGTTACAGAATGGAGGTGTGTGAAGTCATAGAATGGAGGTGTGTGAAGTCATAGAATGGAGGAGTGTGAAGTCAGAATGGAGATGTTTGAAGTCACATAATGGAAGTGTGTGAAGTCATAGTATGTTGGTGTGTGAAGTCATAGAATGGAGGTGTATGAAGTCATAGAATGGAGGTGTGTGAAGTCTTAGAATGGAGGTGTGTGAAGTCATAGAATGGAGGTGTGTGAAGTCTTAGAATGGAGGTGTGTGAAGTCATAGATTGGAAGTGTGTGATGTCATAGAATGGAGGTGTGGGAAGTAAAAATGGAGTTTGTGAACTCATAGAATGAAGGTGTGTGAACTCATAGAATGGAGGTTGTGAAGTCATGGAATGGAGGTGTGTGAAGTCAAAGAATGGAGGTGTGTGAAGTCAAACAATAGACGTGTGTGAAGTCAAACAATGGAGGTGTGTGAAGT
Organism: Megascapheus bottae; assembly: GCA_024803745.1. Classification (NCBI taxonomy): domain Eukaryota; kingdom Metazoa; phylum Chordata; class Mammalia; order Rodentia; family Geomyidae; genus Megascapheus; species Megascapheus bottae. The sequence continues at coordinate 64,485 of JANJXV010001427.1, forward strand.
CACAGAATGGATGTGTGTGAAGTCAAAACGGAAGTGTGTGAAGTCACAAAATGGAGGTGTGTGAAGTCACAGAATGAAGGTGTGTGAAGTCAAAAAGGTGGGTGTGTGAAGTCACAAATGGACGGGTGTAAAGTCACAGAATGGAGGTGTGTGAAGTCAAAATGGAGGTGTGTGAAGTCAAAGAATGGAGTTGTGTGAAGTCATCGAATGGAGGTATGTAAAGTCATGTCATGGAGGTGTGTGAAGTCACAGAATGGAGGTGTGTGAAATCAGAATTGAGGTGTGCTAAGGAATAGAATAGAGGTGTGTGAAGTCAGAATGGAGGTGTGTGAACTCATAGAATGGAGGTATGTGAAGTCACAATGGAGGTGTGTGAAATCATAGAATGGTGGTATGTGAAGTTACAGAATGCAGGTGTGGAAGTCATAGAATGGAAGTATGTGAAGTCAGAAATTGAGGTGTGTGAAGTCACAGAATATAGGTGTGTGAATTCAGAATGGAGGTGTGTGAAGTCATAGAATGGAGGTGTGTGAAGTCATGGAATGGAGGTGTGGGAAATCATAGAATGGAGGTGTGTGAAGTCACAGAATGGAGGTGTGTGAAGTCAGAATGGAGGTGTGTGAAGTGATAGAATTGAGGTGTGTAAAGTCAGAATGGAGGTGTGTGAACACATAGAAGGGAGGTGTGTGAAATCACAAGGGAGGTGTGTGAAGTCATAGAATAGAGGTGTGTGAAGTCACAGAAGGAGGTGTGTGAAGTCATAGAAAGGAGCTGTGTGAATTCAGAATGGAGGTGTGTGAAGTCACAGAATGGAGGTGTGTGAAGTCATAGAATGGAGATGTGTGAAGTCACAGAATGGAGGTTTCTGAAATCGTAGAATGGAGGTATGTGATTCAGAGAATCAAGGTGTGTGAAGTCACAGAATGAAGGTGTGTGAAGTCAAAAAGGTGGTGTGTGAAGTCACAAATGGACGTGTGTAAAGTCAGAGAATGGAGGTGTGTGAAGTCAAAATGGAGGTGTGTGAAGTCAAAGAATGGAGGTGTATGAAGTCATCGAATGGAGGTATGTAAAGTCATGTCATGGAGGTGTGTGAAGTCACAGAACAGAGGTGTGTGAAATCAGAATTGAGGTGTGCTAAGTCATAGAATAGAGTGGTGTGAAGTCAGAAAGGAGGTGTGTGAACTCATAGAATGGAGGTGTGTGAAGTCAGAATGGAGGTGTGTGAACTCATAGAATGGAGGTATGTGAAGTCACAATGGAGGTGTGTGAAGTCATAGAATGGTGGTATGTGAAGTTACAGAATGCAGGTGTGGAAGTCATAGAATGGAAGTGTGTGAAGTCAGAAATTGAGTTGTGTGAAGTCACAGAATATAGGTGTGTGAATTCAGAATGGAGGTGTGTGAAGTCATAGAATGGAGGTGTGTGAAGTCATGGAATGGAGGTGTGTGAAATCATAGAATGGAGGTGTGTGAACACATAGAAGGGAGGTGTGTGAAATCACAATGGAGGTGTGTGAAATCATAGAATAGAGTTGTGTAACGTCACAGAAGGAGGTGTGTGAAGTCATAGAAAGGAGCTGTGTGAATTCAGAATGGAGGTGTGTGACGTCACAGAATGGAGGTGTGTGAAGTCATAGAATGGAGATGTGTGAAGTCACAGAATGGATGTGTGTGAAATCGTAGAATGGAGGTATGTGATTCAGAGAATCAAGGTGTGTGAAGTAAATGAATGGAGGTGTGTGAAGTCACATAATGGATGTGTGTGAACTCACAATGGAGGTGAGTGAAGTCACAGAATGGAGGTGTGTGAAGTCATAGAATGGAAGTCTGTGAAGTCACAGAATTGAGGTGTGTGAAGTCAGCATGGAGGTGTGTGTATTCAGAATGGAGGTGTGTGAAGTCAGAGACTGGAGTTGTGTGAAGTCACAATGCAGGTGTGTGAACTGACAGAACGTAGTTGTGTGAAGTCACAATGTAGGTGTGTGAAGTCATATAATGGAGGTGTATGATATCAAAAAATGGAAGTGTGTGAAGTCATAGAATGGAGGTGTGTGAAGTCAGAATGGAGCTGTGTGAACTCATATAATGGAGGTGTGTGAAGTCACAGAATGGAGGGGTGTGAACTCAGAATGGAGGTGTGTGAAGTCACAGAATGGACGTGTGTGAAGTCATAGAATAGAGATGTGTGAAGTCACAGAATGGAGGTGTGTGAAATCGTGGAATGGAGGTGTGTGAAGTCAGAGAATCGAGGTGTGTGAAGTCAAAGAATGGAGGTGTGTGAAGTCACAGAATGGAGGTGTGTGAACTCACAATGGAGGTGAGTGAAGTCACAGAATGGAGGTGTGTGAAGTAATAGAATGGAAGTGTGTGAAGTCATAGAATGTAGGTGTGTGATGTCAGAATGGAAGGGTGTGAAGTCACAGAATGGAGGTATGTGACGTCATAAATGTTGGTGTGTGAAGTCATAGAATGGAGGTGTGTGAAGTCAAAGAATGGAGGTGTGTGAAGTCTTAGAATGGAGGTGTGTGAAGTCACAGAAGGCAGGTGTGTGAAGTCACAGAATGGAGTTGTGTGAAGTCAAAATTGAGGTGTGTGAAGTCATAGAATGGAGGTGTGTGAAATCAAAGAATGGAGGTTTGTTAAGTCATAGAATGGATTGTGTGTGAAATCATAGAATGGAGGTGTGTGAAGTCACAGAATTGAGGTGTGTAAAGTCACAGGGTGGAGGTGTGTGAAGTCACAGAATGGAGTTGTGTGTGAAGTCATAGAATGGAGGTGTGTGAAGTCACAGAATGCAGGTGTGTGATGTCAGAATGGAGGTGTGTGAAGTCACAGAATGGAGGTATGTGACGTCATAAATGTTGGTGTGTGAAGTCAAAGAATGGAGGTGTGAAGTCATAGAATGGAGGTGTGTGAAGTCATAGAATGGAGGTGTGTAAAGTCACAGAAGGCAGGTGTGTGAAGTCACAGAATACAGTTGTGTGAAGTCATGGAATGGAGGTGTGTGAAGTCAGAATGCAGGTGTGTGAAGTCATAGAATGGAGGTGTGTGAAGTCATAGAATGGAGGTGTGTGAAGTCATAGATTGGAAGTGTGTGAAGTCATAGAATGGAGGTGCGAAAAGTCATAGATTGAAGGTGTGTGGAAGTCATAGTATGGAGGTGTGTGAAGTCACAGAAAGGAGGTGTGTGAAGTCACAGAATGGAGGTGTGTGAAGTCAAAATGGAGGTGTGTGAAGTCAAAGAATGGAGGTGTGTGAAGTCATAGAATGGAGGTGTATGAAGTCATGGAATGGAGGTTTGTGAAGTCAAACATTGGAAGTGTGTGAAGTTACAGAATGGAGGTGTGTGAAGTCATAGAATGGAGGTGTGTGAAGTCATAGAATGGAGGAGTGTGAAGTCAGAATGGAGATGTGTGAAGTCACATAATGGAAGTGTGTGAAGTCATAGTATGTTGGTGTGTGAAGTCATAGAATGGAGGTGTATGAAGTCATAGAATGGAGGTGTGTGAAGTCTTAGAATGGAGGTGTGTGAAGTCATAGAATGGAGGTGTGTGAAGTCTTAGAATGGAGGTGTGTGAAGTCATAGATTGGAAGTGTGTGAAGTCATAGAATGGAGGTGTGGGAAGTAAAAATGGAGTTTGTGAACTCATAGAATGAAGGTGTGTGAACTCATAGAATGGAGGTTGTGAAGTCATGGAATGGAGGTGTGTGAAGTCAAAGAATGGAGGTGTGTGAAGTCAAACAATAGACGTGTGTGAAGTCAAACAATGGAGGTGTGTGAAGTCACAGAATGGATGTGTGTGAAGTCAAAACGGAAGTGTGTGAAGTCACAAAATGGAGGTGTGTGAAGTCACAGAATGAAGGTGTGTGAAGTCAAAAAGGTGGTGTGTGAAGTCACAAATGGACGGGTGTAAAGTCACAGAATGGAGGTGTGTGAAGTCAAAATGGAGGTGTGTGAAGTCAAAGAATGGAGTTGTGTGAAGTCATCGAATGGAGGTATGTAAAGTCATGTCATGGAGGTGTGTGAAGTCACAGAATGGAGGTGTGTGAAATCAGAATTGAGGTGTGCTAAGGAATAGAATAGAGGTGTGTGAAGTCAGAATGGAGGTGTGTGAACTCATAGAATGGAGGTATGTGAAGTCACAATGGAGGTGTGTGAAATCATAGAATGGTGGTATGTGAAGTTACAGAATGCAGGTGTGGAAGTCATAGAATGGAAGTATGTGAAGTCAGAAATTGAGGTGTGTGAAGTCACAGAATATAGGTGTGTGAATTCAGAATGGAGGTGTGTGAAGTCATAGAATGGAGGTGTGTGAAGTCATGGAATGGAGGTGTGGGAAATCATAGAATGGAGGTGTGTGAAGTCACAGAATGGAGGTGTGTGAAGTCAGAATGGAGGTGTGTGAAGTGATAGAATTGAGGTGTGTAAAGTCAGAATGGAGGTGTGTGAACACATAGAAGGGAGGTGTGTGAAATCACAAGGGAGGTGTGTGAAGTCATAGAATAGAGGTGTGTGAAGTCACAGAAGGAGGTGTGTGAAGTCATAGAAAGGAGCTGTGTGAATTCAGAATGGAGGTGTGTGAAGTCACAGAATGGAGGTGTGTGAAGTCATAGAATGGAGATGTGTGAAGTCACAGAATGGAGGTTTCTGAAATCGTAGAATGGAGGTATGTGATTCAGAGAATCAAGGTGTGTGAAGTCACAGAATGAAGGTGTGTGAAGTCAAAAAGGTGGTGTGTGAAGTCACAAATGGACGTGTGTAAAGTCAGAGAATGGAGGTGTGTGAAGTCAAAATGGAGGTGTGTGAAGTCAAAGAATGGAGGTGTATGAAGTCATCGAATGGAGGTATGTAAAGTCATGTCATGGAGGTGTGTGAAGTCACAGAACAGAGGTGTGTGAAATCAGAATTGAGGTGTGCTAAGTCATAGAATAGAGTTGTGTGAAGTCAGAAAGGAGGTGTGTGAACTCATAGAATGGAGGTGTGTGAAGTCAGAATGGAGGTGTGTGAACTCATAGAATGGAGGTATGTGAAGTCACAATGGAGGTGTGTGAAGTCATAGAATGGTGGTATGTGAAGTTACAGAATGCAGGTGTGGAAGTCATAGAATGGAAGTGTGTGAAGTCAGAAATTGAGTTGTGTGAAGTCACAGAACATAGGTGTGTGAATTCAGAATGGAGGTGTGTGAAGTCATAGAATGGAGGTGTGTGAAGTCATGGAATGGAGGTGTGTGAAATCATAGAATGGAGGTGTGTGAACACATAGAAGGGAGGTGTGTGAAATCACAATGGAGGTGTGTGAAATCATAGAATAGAGGTGTGTAACGTCACAGAAGGAGGTGTGTGAAGTCATAGAAAGGAGCTGTGTGAATTCAGAATGGAGGTGTGTGACGTCACAGAATGGAGGTGTGTGAAGTCATAGAATGGAGATGTGTGAAGTCACAGAATGGATGTGTGTGAAATCGTAGAATGGAGGTATGTGATTCAGAGAATCAAGGTGTGTGAAGTAAATGAATGGAGGTGTGTGAAGTCACATAATGGATGTGTGTGAACTCACAATGGAGGTGAGTGAAGTCACAGAATGGAGGTGTGTGAAGTCATAGAATGGAAGTCTGTGAAGTCACAGAATTGAGGTGTGTGAAGTCAGCATGGAGGTGTGTGTATTCAGAATGGAGGTGTGTGAAGTCAGAGACTGGAGTTGTGTGAAGTCACAATGCAGGTGTGTGAACTGATAGAACGTAGTTGTGTGAAGTCACAATGTAGGTGTGTGAAGTCATATAATGGAGGTGTATGATATCAAAAAATGGAAGTGTGTGAAGTCATAGAATGGAGGTGTGTGAAGTCAGAATGGAGCTGTGTGAACTCATATAATGGAGGTGTGTGAAGTCACAGAATGGACGTGTGTGAAGTCATAGAATAGAGATGTGTGAAGTCACAGAATGGAGGTGTGTGAAATCGTGGAATGGAGGTGTGTGAAGTCAGAGAATCGAGGTGTGTGAAGTCAAAGAATGGAGGTGTGTGAAGTCACAGAATGGAGGTGTGTGAACTCACAATGGAGGTGAGTGAAGTCACAGAATGGAGGTGTGTGAAGTAATAGAATGGAAGTGTGTGAAGTCATAGAATGTAGGTGTGTGATGTCAGAATGGAGGGGTGTGAAGTCACAGAATGGAGGTATGTGATGTCATAAATGTTGGTGTGTGAAGTCATAGAATGGAGGTGGGTGAAGTCACAGAATGGAGGTGTGTGAAGTCATAGAATGGAGGTGTGTGAAGTCACAGAATGGACGGGTATGAAGTCATAGAATGGAGGTGTGTGAAGTCACAAAATTGAGGTGTTTGAAGTCATATATTGGAGGTGTGTGAAGTCAAAATGGATGTGTGAAGTCATAGAATGGAGGTGTGTGAAGTCATAGAATGAATGTGTGTGAAGTCACAGAATGGAGGTGTGTGAAGTCATAGAATGGAGGTGTGTGAAATCACAGAATGGAGGTGTGTGAAGTCACAGAATGGAGGTTTGTGAAGTCAAAGAATGGAGGTTTGTGAAGTCACAGAATGGAGGTGTGTGAACTCAGAATGGAGGTGTGTGAAGTCACAGAATGGAGGTGTATGAAGTCATAGAATGGAGGTGTGTGAAGTCATATAATGGAGGTGTGTGAAGTCACAGAATGGAGGTGTGTGAAGTCACAGAATGGAGGTGTGTGAAGTCAGATTGGAGGTGTGAAGTCATACTATGGAGGTGGGTGAAGTCATAGAAAGGAGGTGTGTGAAGTCATAGAATGGAGGAGTGTGAAGTCATAGAGTGGAGGTAAGTGAAGTCACAGATTCGAGGACTGTGAAGTCATAGAATGGAGGTGTGTGAAGTCAGAATGGAGGTGTGTGAAGTCATAGAATGGAGGTGTGTGAACTCATAGAATGGAGTTGTGTGATGTCACAATGGAAGTGTGTGAAGTCATAGAAAGGAGGTGTGGGAAGTCATAGAATGGAGGAGTGTGAAGTCATAGAGTGCAGGTGAGTGAGGTCACAGATTCGAGGTCTGTGAAGTCATAGAATGGAGGTGTGTGATGTCAGAATGGAGGTGTGCGAAGTCATAGAATGGAGGTGTGTGAAGTCAGAATGGAGGTGTGTGAAGACATAGAATGGAGGTGTGAAGTCAGAATAGAGGTGTGTGAAGTCATAGAATGGAGGTGTGTGAAGTCAGAGAATTGAGGTGTGGGAAGTCACAGAATGGAGGTGTGTGAAGTCACAGAATGGAGGTGTGTGAAGTCACACAATGGAGGTTTGTGAAGTCAAAGAATGGAGGTTTGTGAAGTCACAGAATGGAGGTGTGTGAACTCAGAATGGAGGAGTGTGAACTCAGAATGGAGGTGTGTGAAGTCATAGAATGGACGTGTGTGAAGTCATAGAATGGAGATGTGTGAAGTCACAGAATGGAGGTGTGTGAAATCGTGGAATGGAGGTGTGTGAAGTCAGAGAATCGAGGTGTGTGAAGTCACAGAATGGAGGTGTGTGAAGTCACAGAATGTAGGTGTGTGAACTCACAATGGAGGTGAGTGAAGTCACAGAATGGAGGTGTGTGAAGTAATAGAATGGAAGTGTGTGAAGTCATAGAATGTAGGTGTGTGATGTCAGAATGGAGGGGTGTAAAGTCACAGAATGGAGGTATGTGACGTCATAAATATTGGTGTGTGAAGTCATAGAATGGAGGTGGGTGAAGTCACAGAATGGAGGTGTGTGAAGTCATAGAATGGAGGTGTGTGAAGTCATGGAATGGACGGGTATGAAGTCATAGAATGGAGGTGTGTGAAGTCACAAAATTGAGGTGTTTGAAGTCATATATTGGAGGTGTGTGAAGTCAAAATGGATGTGTGAAGTCATATAATGGAGGTGTGTGAAGTCATAGAATGAAGGTGTGTGAAGTCACAGAATGGAGGTGTGTGAAGTCATAGAATGGAGGTGTGTGAAATCACAGAATGGAGGTGTGTGAAGTCACAGAATGGAGGTTTGTGAAGTCAAAGAATGGAGGTTTGTGAAGTCACAGAATGGAGGTGTGTGAACTCAGAATGGAGGTGTGTGAAGTCACAGAATGGAGGTGTATGAAGTCATAGAATGGAGGTGTGTGAAGTCATATAATGGAGGTGTGTGAAGTCACAGAATTGAGGTGTGGGAAGTCACAGAATGGAGGTGTGTGAAGTCACAGAATGGAGGTGTGTGAACTCAGAATGGATGTGTGTAAAATCACAGAACGGAGGTGTGTGAAGTCATAGAATGGAAGTGTGTGAAGTCATTCAATGGAGGTATGTGAAGTCACAGAATGGACGGTATGAAGTCATAGAAGTCAGAGAATAGAGGTGTGTGAAGTCACAAAATTGAGGTGTTTGAAGTCATATGTTGGAGGTGTGTGAAGTCACAGAATGGAGGTGTGTGAAGTCATAGAATGGATGTGTGTGAAGTCATAGAATGGAAGTGTGTGAAGTCAGAGAATGGAGGTGTGTGAAGTCACAGAATGGAGGTGTGTGAAGTCACAGAATGGAGGTGTGTGAACTCAGAATGGAGGTGTGTGAAGTCACAGAATGGAGGTGTGTGAAGTCATAGAATGGAAGTGTGTGAAGTTATAGAATGGAGGTGTGCGAATTCATAGAGTAGATGTCTGTGAAGTCACAGATTCGAGGTCTCTCAAGTCATAGAATGGAGGTGTGTGAAGTCAGAATGTAGGTGTGCGATGTCATAGAATAGAGGTGTGTGAAGTCAGAATGGAGGTGTGTGAAGTCATAGAATGGAGGTGTGTGAACTCATAAAATGGAGGTGTGTGACATCACAATGGAAGTGTGTGAAGTCACAGAATGGAGGTGTGTGAAGTCACAGAATGGAAGTGTGTGAAGTCATAAAATGGAGGTGTGTGAAGTCAGAATGGAGGTGTGTGAAGTCACAGAATGGAGGAGTGTGAAGTTGGAATAGAGGTGTGTGAAGTCATAGAATGTATGTTTGTGAAGTAAGAATGAAGGTGTGTGAAGTCATAGAATGGAGGTGTTTGAAGTCACAGAATGGAGGTGTGTGAAGTCACAGAATGGAAGTGTGTGAAGTCATACAATGGATTTGTGTGAACCCAGAATTGAGCTGAGTGAAATCATAGATGGAGGTGTGTGAAGTCATAGTATGGAGATATGTGAAATCATAGAATGGAGTTTTGTGAAGTCACAGAATGGAGCTGTGTAAGTCAGAATTGAGGTGTGTTAAGTCATAGAATGTAGATGTGTGAAGTCATAGAATGGAGGATTGTGAAGTAACCGAAGGGAGGTTTGTAAAGTCATAGAATGGAGGTATGTGAAGTGAAATTAGAGGGGTGTGAAGTCGGAGAATGGAGGTGTGTGAAGTCATAGAATGGAGGTGGGTGAAGTCATAGAATGGAGGTTTATAAAGTCATACAATGGAGGTGTGTGAAGTCACAGAAGGGACGGGTATGAAGTCATAGAATGGAGGTGTGTGAAGTCACAGAATTGAGGTGTTTGAAGTCATATATTGGAGATGTGTGAAGTCAAAATGGATGTGTGAAGTCATAGAATGTAGGTGTGTGAAGTCATAGAATGGAGGTGTGTGAAGTCATAGAATGGAGTTGTGTGAATTCATAGAATGGAGGTGTGTGAAGTCAGAGAATGGAGGTGTTTGAAGTCACAGAAAGGAGGTGTGTGAACTCAGAATGGAGGTGTGTGAAGTCACAGAATGGATGTGTGTGAAGTCATAGAATGGAAGTGTGTGAAGTCATAGAATGGAGGTTTGTGAAGTCAGAATGGAGATGTGTGAAGTCACTGAATGGAGTTGTGTGAACTCATAATGGAGGTGTGTGGAGTCACAGAATGGAGGTTTGTGAAGTGATAGAATGGAGGTGTGTGAAGACATAGAATGGATATTTCTGAAGTAAGAATTAAGGTGTGTGAAGTCATAGAATGGAGGTGTGGGAACTCATAGAATGGAGTTGTGTGATGTCACAATGGAAGTATGTGAAGTCATAGAAAGGAGGTGTGGGAAGTCATAGAATGGAGGACTGTGAAGTCATAGAGTGCAGGTGACTGAGGTCACAGATTCGAGGTCTGTGAAGTCATAGAATGGAGGTGTGTGATGTCAGAATGGAGGTGTGCGAAGTCATAGAATACATGTGTGTGAAGTCAGAATGGAGCTGTGTGAAGTAATACATGGAGTTGTGTGAAGTCATAGTATGGAGGTGTGTGAAATCATAGAATGGAGTTTTGTGAAGTCACAGAATGGAGCTGTGTGAATTCAGAATGGAGGTGTGTGAAGTCACAGAACGGAGGTGTGTGAAGTCACAGAATGGAGGTTTGTGAAGTCATGGAATGGAGGTATGTGAAGTCAAATTGGAGGGGTGTGAAGTCGGAGAATGCAGGTGTGTGAAGTCACAGAGTGGAGGTGGGTGAAGTCACAGAATGGAGGTGTGTGAACTCATAGAATGGAGGTGTGTGAAGTCACAAAATTGAGGTGTTTGAAGTCATATATTGGAGGTGTGTGAAGTCAAAATTGATGTGTGAAGTCATAGAATGGCGGAGTGTGAAGTCATAGAATGGAGGTGTGTGAAGTCACAGAATGGAGGTGTGTGAAGTCATAGAATGGAGGTTTGTGAAGTCGCAGAATGGAGGTGTGTGAACTCAGAATGGAGGTGTGTGAAGTCACAGAATGGAGGTGTGTGAAGTCACAGAATGGAGCTGTTTGAAGTCATATAATGGAGGTGTGTGTAGTCACAGAATGGAGGTGTGTGACGTTACAGAATGGAGGTGTGTGAAGTCATAGAATGGAGGTGTGTGAAATCATAGAATGGACGTTTGTGAAGTCACAGAAAGGAGGTGTGTGAAATCACAGAATGGAGGTTTGTGAAGTCACAGAATGGAGGTGTGTGAAGTCATAGCATGGCGGTATGTGAAATCATAGAATGGAAGTGTGTGAAGTCATGGAATGGAGGTGTGTGAAGTCATACAATGAAGGTGTGTGAAGTCATAGAATGGAGGTGTGTGAAGTCACCGAAGGGAGGTGTGTGAAGTCACATAATGGAGGTGTGTGAAGTTAAAATGGAGGTGCGTGACGTCATAAAATGGAGTTGTGTGAAGTCATAGAATGGAGGTGTGTGAAATCATAGAATGGACGTTTGTGAAGTCACAGAATGGAGGTGTGTGAAGTCACAGAATGGAGGTTGGTGAAGTCACATAATGGAGGTGTGTGAAGTCATAGAATGGAGGTGTGTGAAATAACAGAATGGACGGGTATGAAGTCATAGAATTGAGGTGTTTGAAGTCACAATATTGAGGTGTTTGAAGTCATATATTGGAGGTGTGTGAAGTCAAAATGGATGTGTGAAGTTATAGAATGGAGGTGTGTGAAGTCACAGAATTGAGGTGTTTGAAGTCATATATTGGAGGTGTGTGAAGTCAAAATGGATGTGTGAAGTCATAGAATGTAGGTGTGTGAAGTCATAGAATGGAGGTGTGTGAAGTCATAGAATGGAGTTGTGTGAATTCATAGAATGGAGGTGTGTGGAGTCAGAATGGAGATGTGTGAAGTCATTTAATGGAGTTGTGTGAACTCATAATGGAGGTGTGTGAAGTCACAGAATGGAGGTTTGTGAAGTGATAGAATGGAGGTGTGTGAAGACATAGAATGGATATTTCTGAAGTAAGAATGAAGGTGTGTGAAGTCATAGAATGGAGGTGTGGGAACTCATAGAATGGAGTTGTGTGATGTCACAATGGAAGTATGTGAAGTCATAGAAAAAAGGTGTGGGAAGTCATAGAATGGAGGAGTGTGAAGTCATAGAGTGCAGGTGAGTGAGGTCACAGATTCGCGGTCTGTGAAGTCATAGAATGGAGGTGTGTGATGTCAGAATGGAGGTGTGCGAAGTCATAGAATAGAAGTGTATGAAGTCAGAATGGAGCTGTGTGAAGTAATACATGGAGTTGTGTGAAGTCATAGTATGCAGGTGTGTGAAATCATAGAATGGAGTTTTGTGAAGTCACAGAATGGAGCTGTGTGAATTCAGAATGGAGGTGTGTGAAGTCATAGAATGGAGGTGTGTGAAATCATAGAATGGAGTTTTGTGAAGTCACAGAATGGAGCTGTGTGAATTCAGAATGGAGGTGTGTGAAGTCACAGAGCGGAGGTGTGTGAAGTCACAGAATGGAGGTTTGTGAAGTCATAAAATGGAGGTATGTGAAGTAATATTTGAGGGGTGTGAAGTTGGAGAATGCAGGTGTGTGAAGTCACAGAATGGAGGTGGGTGAAGTCACAGAATGGAGGTGTGTGAAGTCATAGAATGGAGGTGTGTGAAGTCACAAAATTGAGGTGTTTGAAGTCATATATTGGAGGTGTGTGAATTCAAAATGGATGTGTGAAGTCATAGAATGGAGGTGTGTGAAGTCATAGAATGAAGGTGTGTGAAGTCACAGAATGGAGGTGTGTGAAGTCATAGAATGGAGGTGTGTGAAATCACAGAATGGAGGTGTGTGAAGTCACAGAATGGAGGTTTGTGAAGTCAAAGAATGGAGGTTTGTGAAGTCACAGAATGGAGGTGTGTGAACTCAGAATGGAGGTGTGTAAAGTCACAGAATGGAGGTGTATGAAGTCATAGAATGGAGGTGTGTGAAGTCATATAATGGAGGTGTGTGAAGTCACAGAATGGAGGTGTGTGAAGTCACAGAATGGAGGTGTGTGAAGTCAGATTGGAGGTGTGAATTCATAGAATGGAGGTGGGTGAAGTCATAGAAAGGAGGTGTGTGAAGTCATAGAATGGAGGAGTGTGAAGTCATAGAGTGGAGGTAAGTGAAGTCACAGATTCGAGGACTGTGAAGTCATAGAATGGAGGTGTGTGAAATCACAGAATGGAGGTGTGTGAAGTCACAGAATGGAGGTTTGTGAAGTCAAAGAATGGAGGTTTGTGAAGTCACAGAATGGAGGTGTGTGAACTCAGAATGGAGGTGTGTGAAGTCACAGAATGGAGGTGTGTGAAGTCATTGAATGGAGGTTTGTGAAGTCATATAATGGAGGTGTGTGAAGTCACAAAATGGTGGTGTGTGAAGTCACAGAATTGGGGTGTGTGAAGTCAGATTGGAGGTTTGAAGTCATAGAATGGAGGTGGGTGAAGTCATAGAAAGGAGGTGTGTGAAGTCATAGAATGGAGGATTGTGAAGTCATAGAGTGGAGGTAAGTGAAGTCACAGATTCGAGGTCTGTGATGTCATAGAATGGAGGTGTGTGAAGTCATAGAATGGAGGTGTGTGATCTCATAGAATGGAGTTGTGTGATGTCACAATGGAAGTGTGTGAAGTCATAGAAAGGAGGTGTGGGAAGTCATAGAATGGAGGAGTGTGAAGTCATAGAGTGCAGGTGAGTGAGGTCACAGATTCGAGGTCTGTGAAGTCATAGAATGGAGGTGTGTGATGTCAGAATGGAGGTGTGCGAAGTCATAGAATAGAGGTGTGTGTAGTCAGAATGGAGGTGTGTGAAGTAATACATGGAGTTGTGTGAAGTCATAGTATGGAGGTGTGTGAAATCATAGAATGTAGTTTTGTGAAGTCACAGAATGGAGCTGTGTGAATTCAGAATGGAGGTGTGTGAAGTCATAGAATGGAGCTGTGTGAAAGGAGAGAATGGACATTTGTGAAGTCACAGAATGGAGGTGTGAGAAGTCACATAATGGAGGTTTGTGAAGTCATAGAATGAAGGTATGTGAAGTCAAATTGGAGGGGTGTGAAGTCGGAGAGTTCAGGTGTGTGAAGTCACAGAATGGAGGTGTGTGAAGTCACAGAATGGAGGTGTGTGAAGTCATAGAATGGAGGTGTGTGAAGTCACAGAATGGACGGGTATGAAGTCATAGAATGGAGGTGTGTGAAGTCACAAAATTGAGGTGTTTGAAGTAATATATTGGAGGTGTGTGAAGTCAAAATGGATGTGTGAAGTCATAGAATGGAGGTGTGTGAAGTCATAGAATGGAGGTGTGTGAAGTCACAGAATGGAGGTGTGTGAAGTCATAGAATGGAGGTGTGTGAAATCACAGAATGCAGGTGTGTGAAGTCACAGAATGGAGGTTTGTGAAGTCAAAGAATGGAGGATTGTTAAGTCACAGAATGGAGGTATGTGAACCCAGAGTGGATGTGTGTGACGTCACAGAATGGAGGTGTGTGAAGTCACAGAAGGAGGTGTGTGAAGTCATATAATGGAGGTGTGTGAAGTCACAGAATTGAGGTGTGTGAAGTCAGATTGGAGGTGTGAAGTCATAGAATGGAGGTGGTTGAAATCATAGAAAGGAGGTGTGTGAAGTCATAGAATGGAGGAGTGTGAAGTCATAGAGTGGAGGTAAGTGAAGTCACAGATTCGAGGTCTGTGAAGTCATAGATGGAGGTGTGTGATGTCAGAATGGAGGTGTGTGAAGTCAGATTGGAGGTGTGAAGTCATAGAATGGAAGTGTGTGAAGTCATAGAAAGGAGGTGTGGGAAGTCATAGAATGGAGGAGTGGGAAGTCATAGAGTGCAGGTGAGTGAGGTCACAGATTCGAGGTCTGTGAAGTCATAGAATGGAGGTGTGTGATGTCAGAATGGAGGTGTGTGAAGTCATAGAATGGAGGTGTGTGAAGTCACAGAATGGAGGTGTGTGAACTCAGAATGGAGGTGTGTGAAGTCACAGAATGGAGGTGTGTGAAGTCATTGAATGGAGGTGTGTGAAATCATAGAATGGAGTTTTGTGAAGTCACAGAATGGAGCTGTGTGAACTCAGAATGGAGGTGTGTGAAGTCACAGAATGGAGGTGTGTGAAGTCATTGAATGGAGGTTTGTGAAGTCATATAATGGAGGTGTGTGAAGTCACAGAATGGAGGTGTGTTAAGTCACAGAATGGAGGTGTGTGAAGTCAGATTGGAGGTGTGAAGTCATAGAATGGAGGTGGGTGAAGTCATAGAAAGGAGGTGTGTGAAGTCATAGAATGGAGGATTGTGAAGTCATAAAGTGGAGGTAAGTGAAGTCACAGATTCGAGGTCTGTGAATTCATAGAATGGAGGTGTGTGAAGTCAGAATGGAGGTGTGTGAAGTCATAGAATGGAGGTGTGTGAACTCATAGAATGGAGTTGTGTGATGTCACAATGGAAGTGTGTGAAGTCATAGAAAGGAGGTGTGGGAAGTCATAGAATGGAGGAGTGTGAAGTCATAGAGTGCAGGTGAGTGAGGTAACAGATTCGAGGTCTGTGAAGTCATAGAATGGAGGTGTGTGATGTCAGAATGGAGGTGTGCGAAGTCATAGAATAGAGGTGTGTGAAGTCAGAATGGAGGTGTTTGAAGTAATACATGGAGTTGTGTGAAGTCATAGTATGGAGGTGTGTGAAATCATAGAATGTAGTTTTGTGAAGTCACAGAATGGAGCTGTGTGAATTCAGAATGGAGGTGTGTGAAGTCATAGAATGGAGCTGTGTGAAATGAGAGAATGGACATTTGTGAAGTCACAGAATGGAGGTGTGAGAAGTCACATAATGGAGGTTTGTGAAGTCATAGAATGAAGGTATGTGAAGTCAAATTGGAGGGGTGTGAAGTCGGAGAGTTCAGGTGTGTGAAGTCACAGAATGGAGGTGGGTGAAGTCACAGAATGGAGGTGTGTGAAGTCATGGAATGGAGGTGTGTGAAGTCACAGAATGGACGGGTATGGAGTCATAGAATGGAGGTGTGTGAAGTCACAAAATTGAGATGTTTGAAGTAATATATTGGAGGTGTGTGAAGTCAAAATGGATGTGTGAAATCATAGAATGGAGGTGTGTGAAGTCATAGAATGGAGGTGTGTGAAGTCACAGAATGGAGGTGTGTGAAGTCATAGAATGGAGGTGTGTGAAATCACAGAATGGAGGTGTGTGAAGTCACAGTATGGAGGTTTGTGAAGTCAAAGAATGGAGGATTGTTAAGTCACAGAATGGAGGTGTGTGAACCCAGAGTGGAAGTGTGTGACGTCACAGAATGGAGGTGTGTGAAGTCACAGAAGGAGGTGTGTGAAGTCATATAATGGAGGTGTGTGAAGTCACAGAACTGAGGTGTGTGAAGTCAGATTGGAGGTGTGAAGTCATAGAATGGAGGTGGGTGAAATCATAGAAAGGAGGTGTGTGAAGTCATAGAATGGAGGAGTGTGAAGTCATAGAGTGGAGGTAAGTGAAGTCACAGATTCGAGGTCTGTGAAGTCATAAAATGGAGGTGTGTGAAGTCAGAATGGAGGTGTGTGAAGTCATAGAATGGAGTTGTGTGAACTCATAGAATGGAGTTGTGTGATGTCAAAATGGAAGTGTGTGAAGTCATAGAAAGGAGGTGTGGGAAGTCATAGAATGGAGGAGTGTGAAGTCATAGAGTGCAGGTGAGTGAGGTCACAGATTCGAGGTCTGTGAAGTCATAGAATGGAGGTGTGTGATGTCAGAATGGAGGTGTGTGAAGTCATAGAATGGAGGTGTGTGAAGTCACAGAATGGAGGTGTGTGAACTCAGAATGGAGGTGTGTGAAGTCACAGAATGGAGGTGTGTGAAGTCATAGCATGAAGGTGTGTGAAGTCATATAATGGAGGTGTGTGAAGTCAAAGAATGGAGGTGTGTGAAGTCACAGAATGGAGGTGTGTGAAGTCAGATTGGAGGTGTGAAGTCATAGGATGGAGGTGGGTGAAGTCATAGAAAGGAGGTGTGAGAAGCCATAGAATGGAGGAGTGTGAAGTCATAGAGTGGAGGTAAGTGAAGTCACAGATTCGAGGTCTGTGAAGTCATAGAATGGAGGTGTGTGAAGTCAGAATGGAGGTGTGTGAAGTCATAGAATGGAGGTGTGTGACCTCATAGAATGGAGTTGTGTGATGTCACAATGGAAGTGTGTGAAGTCATAGAAAGGAGGTGTGGGAAGTCATAGAATGGAGGAGTGTGAAGTCACAGAGTGCAGGTGAGTGAGGTCACAGATTCGAGGTCTGTGAAGTCATAGAATGGAGGTGTGTGATGTCAGAATGGAGGTGTGTGAAGTAATACATGGAGTTGTGTGAAGTCATAGTATGGAGGTGTGTGAAATCATAGAATGGAGTTTTGTGAAGTCACAGAATGGAGCTGTGTGAATTCAGAATGGAGGTGTGTGAAGTCATAGTATGGAGCTGTGTGAAATCAGAGAATGGACGTTTGTGAAGTCACAGAATGGAGGTGTGTGAAGTCACAGAATGGAGGTTTGTGAAGTCATGGAATGGAGTTATGTGAAGTCAAATTGGAGGGGTGTGAAGTCGGAGAATGCAGGTGTGTGAAGTCACAGAGTGGAGGTGGGTGAAGTCACAGAATGGAGGTGTGTGAACTCATAGAATGGAGGTGTGTGAAGTCACAGAATGGAAGGGTATGAAGTCATATATTGGAGGTGTGTGAAGTCAAAATTGATGTGTGAAGTCATAGAATGGCGGTGTGTGAAGTCATAGAATGGAGGTGTGTGAAGTCACAGAATGGAGGTGTGTGAAGTCATAGAATGGAGGTGTGTGAAATCACAGAATGGAGGTGTGTGAAGTCACAGAATGGAGGTTTGTGAAGTCAAAGAATGGCGGTTTGTGAAGTCACAGAATGGAGGTGTGTGAACTCAGAATGGAGGTGTGTGAAGTCACAGAATGGAGGTGTGTGAAGTCACAGAATGGAGCTGTTTGAAGTCTTATAATGGAGGTGTGTGTAGTCACAGAATGGAGGTGTGTGACGTTACAGAATGGAGGTGTGTGAAGTCAGATTGGAGGTGTGTGAAGTCATAGAATGGAGGTGTGTGAAGTCATAGAATGGAGGTGTGTGAAATGATAGAATGGACGTTTGTGAAGTCACAGAATGGAGGTGTGTGAAGTCACAGAATGGAGGTTTGTGAAGTCACAGAATGGAGGTGTGTGAAATCATAGCATGCAGGTATGTGAAATCATAGAATGGAAGTGTGTGAAGTCATGGAATGGAGGTGTGTGAAGTCATACAATGAAGGTGTGTGAAGTCATAGAATGGAGGTGTGTGAAGTCACCGAAGGGAGGTGTGTGAAGTCACATAATGGAGGTGTGTGAAGTTAAAATGGAGGTGCGTGACGTCATAAAATGGAGTTGTGTGAAGTCATAGAATGGAGGTGTGTGAAATCATAGAATGGACGTTTGTGAAGTCACAGAATGGAGGTGTGTGAAGTCACAGAATGGAGGTTTTTGAAGTCTCAGAATGGAGGTGTGTGAAGTCATAGAATGGAGGTGTGTGAAATAACAGAATGGACGGGTATGAAGTCATAGAATTGAGGTGTTTGAAGTCACAATATTGAGGTGTTTGAAGTCATATTTTGGAGGTGTGTGAAGTCAAAATGGATGTGTGAAGGTATAGAATGGAGGTGTGTGAAGTCACAGAATTGAGGTGTTTGAAGTCATATATTGGAGGTGTGTGAAGTCAAAATGGATGTGTGAAGTCATAGAATGTAGGTGTGTGAAGTCATAGAATGGAGGTGTGTGAAGTCATAGAATGGAGTTGTGTGAATTCATAGAATGGAGGTGTGTGAAGTCACAGAATGGAGGTGTTTGAAGTTACAGAATGGAGGTGTGTGAACTCAGAATGGAGGTTTGTGAAGTCACAGAATGGAGGTGTGTGAAGTCATAGAATGGAAGTGTGTGAAGTCATAGAATGGAAGTTTGTGAAGTCAGAATGGAGATGTGTGAAGTCACTGAATGGAGTTGTGTGAACTCAGAATGGAGGTGTGTGAAGTCACAGAATGGAGATTTGTGAAGTGATAGAATGGAGGTGTGTGAAGACATAGAATGGATATTTCTGAAGTAAGAATGAAGGTGTGTGAAGTCACAGAATGGAGGTGTGGGAAGTCAGAATGGAGGTGTGTGAAGTCATAGAATGGAGGTGTGTGAATTCAGAATGGAGATGTGTGAAGTCATAGTATGGAGGTGTGTGAAATCATAGAATGGAGTTTTGTGAAGTCACAGAATGGAGCTGTGTGAATTCAGAATGGAGGTGTGTGAAGTCACAGAATGGAGGTGTGTGAAGTCAGAGAAAGGAGGTTTGTGAAGTCATAGAATGGAGTTATGTGAAGTCATATTTGAGGGGTGTGAAGTCGGAGAATGGAGGTGTGTGAAGTCACAGAATGGAGGTGGGTGAAGTCACAGAATGGAGGTGTTTGATGTCATAGAATGGAGGTGTGTGAAAACACAGAATGGACGGGTATTAAGTCATAGAATGGAGGTGTGTGAAGTCACAGAATTGAGGTGTTTGCAGTAATATATTGGAGGTGTGTGAAATCAAAATGGATGTGTGAAGTCATAGAATGGAGGTGTATGAAGTCATAGAATGGAGGTGTGTGAAGTCAAAGAATGGAGGTGTGTGAAGTCATAGAATAGAGGTGTGTGAAGTCACAGAATGGAGGTGTGTGAAGTCACCGAATGGACGTGTGTGAACTGAGAATGGAGGTGTGTGAAGTCACAGAATGGAGGTGTGTGAAGTGACCTAATGGACGTGTGTGAACTGAGAATGGAGGTGTGTGAAGTCACAGAATGGAGGTTTGCGAAGACATAGAATGGAGGTGTGTGAAGTCACCGAATGGACGTGTGTGAACTGAGAATGGAGGTGTGTGAAGTCACACAATGGAGTTTGCGAAGACATAGAATGGAGGTGTGTGAACTCATAGAATGGATTTTTCTGAATTAAGAATGAAGGTGTGTGAAGTCATAGAATGGAGGTGTGTGAACTCATAGAATGGAGGTGTGTGAAGTCGTGGAATGGAGGTGTGTGAAGTCAAAGAATGGAGGTGTGTGAAGTCATAGAATGGATGTTTCTGAAGTAAGAATGAAGGTGTGTGAAGTCATAGAATGGAGGTCTGTGAACTCATAGAATGGAGGTGTGTGAAGTCAAAGAATGGAGGTTTGTGAAGTCAGAATGGAGTTGTGTAGTCATAGATTGGAGGTTGGTGAAGTCATAGAAAGGAGGTGTGGGAAGTCATAGAATGGAGCAGTGTGAAGTCATAGAGTGCAGGTGAGTGAAGTCAGAGATTTGAGGTCTGTGAAGTCATAGAATGGAGGTGTGTGATGTCAGAATGGGGGTGTGCGAAGTCATAGAATAGAGGTGTGTGAAGTCAGAATGGAGGTTTGTAAAGTCATAGATGGAGTTGTGTGAAGTCATAGTATGGAGGTGTTTGAAATCATAGAAGGGAGTTTTGTGAAGTCACAGAATGGAGCAGTATGAATTCAGAATGGAAGTGTGTGAAGTCATAGTATGGAGGGGTGTGAAGTCAGAATGGAGGTGTGTGAACTCATAGACTGGAGGTGTGTGACGTCACAATGGAAGTGTGTGAAGTCATAGAATGGAGGTGTGTGAAGTCACAGAATGGAGGTGTGTGAAGTCATAGAATGGAAGTGTGTGAAGTCACAGAATGGGGTGTGTGACGTCAAAAAATGGAGGTGTTTGAAGTCATAGAATGGAGCTGTGTGAAGTCAGAATTTAGGTGTGTGAAGTCAAAGAATGGAGGTGTGTGAAGTCATAGAATGGAGTTGTGTGAAGTCATAGAATGGAGGTGTGTGAAGTCATAGAATGGAGGTGTGTGAACTCAAGAATGGAAGTGTGTGAAGTCGTGGAATGGAGGTGTGTGAAGACAAAGAATGGAGGTGTGGAAGTCATAGAATGGATGTTTCTGAAGTAAGAATGAAGGTGTGTGAAGTCATAGAATGGAGGTGTGTGAAGTTACAGAATGGAGGTGTGTGAAGTCATATAATGGAGGTGTGTGAATTCACAGAATGGAGGTGTGTGAAGTCAGAATGGAGGTGTGAAGTCATTGAATGGAGGTGGGTGAAGTCATAGAAATGAGGTTTGGGAAGTCATAGAATGGAGGAGTGTGAAGTCATAGAGGGGAGGTGAGTGAAGTCACAGATTCGAGGTCTGTGAAGTCATAGAATGGAGGAGTGTGAAGTCATAGAGTGGAGGTGAGTGAAGTCACAGATTCGAGGTCTTTGAAGTCCTAGAATGGAGGTGTGTGAAGTCAGAATGGAGGTGTGTGAAGTCATAGAATGGAGGTGTGTGAACTCATAGAATGGAGGTGTGTGATGTCACACAATGGAGGTGTATGAAGTCAAAATCAAGGTGTGTGACGTCCTAAAATGAAGGTGTGTGAAGTCATAGAATGGAGTTGTGTGAAATCACAGAAAGGAGGTATGTGAAGTCACAGAATTGAGGTGTGTGAACTCAGAATGGAGGTTTGCGAAGTCATAGAATGCAGGTGTGTAAAGTCATAGAATGGATGTTTATGAATTAAGAATGAAGGTGTCTGAAGTCATAGAATGGAGATGTGTGAACTCAAGAATGGAAGTGTGTGAAGTCGTGGAATGGAGGTGTGTGAAGTCAAAGAATGGAGGTGTGGAAGTCATAGAATGGATGTTTCTGAAGTAAGAATGAAGGTGTGTGAAGTCATAGAATGGAGGTGTGTGAAGTCACAGAATGGAGGTGTGTGAAGTCATATAATGGAGGTGTGTGAAGTCACAGAATGGAGGTGTGTGAAGTCAGAATGGAGGTGTGAATTCACAGAATGGAGGTGTGTGAAGTCATAGAATGGAGGTGTGTGAACACATAGAATGGAGGTGTGTGACGTCACAATGGAAGTATGTGAAGTCATAGAATGGAGGTGTGTGAAGTCACAGAATGGAGGTGTGTGAAGTCAAAATGGAGGTGTGTTACGTCCTAAAATGTAGGTGTGTGAAGTCATAGAATGGAGGTGTGTGAAATCTTAGAATGGAGGTTTGTGAAGTCACAGAATGGAGGTGTGTGAACAAAGAATGGAGGTGTGTGAAGTCACAGAATGGAGGTGTGTGAAGTCATAGCATGGAGGTATGTGAAATCATAGAATGGAAGTGTGTGAAGTCATAGAATGGAGGTGTGTGAGGTCATACAATGAAGGTGTGTGAAGTCATAGAATGGAGGTGTGTGAAGTCACCGAAGGGAGGTGTGTGAAATCACATAATGGAGGTGTCTGAAGTTAAAATGTAGGTGGATGACGTCATAAAATGGACGTGTGTGAAGTCATAGCATGGAGGTGTGTGAAATCATAGAATGGACGTTTGTGAAGTCACAGAATGGAGGTGTGTGAAGTCACAGAATGAAGGTTTGTGAAATCACAGAATGGAGGTGTGTGAAGTCATAGAATGGAGGTGTGTGAAATAACAGAATGGACGGGTATGAAGTCATAGAATGGAGGTGTGTGAAGTCACAGAATTGAGGTGTTTGAAGTCATATATTGGAGGTGTGTGAAGTCAAAATGGATGTGTGAAGTCATAGAATGGAGGTTTGTGAAGTGACTGAATTGAGGTGTTTGAAGTCATATATTGGAGGTGTGTGAAGTCAAAATGGATGTGTGAAGTCATAGAATGGAGGTGTGTGAAGTAATAAAATGGAGGTGTGTGAAGTCATAGAATGGAGGTGTGTGAAGTCATAGAATGGAGGTTTGTGAAGTCATAGAATGGAGGTGTGTGAAGTCATAGAATGGAGTTGGGTGAAGTCAGAATGGAGGTGTGTGAAATCACCGAATGGAGGTGTGTGAACTCAGAATGGAGGTGTGTGAAGTCACAGAATGGAGGTTTGCGAAGTCAGTGAATGGAGGTGTGTGAAGTCACAGAATGGAGGTGTGTGAACTCATAGAATGGAGGTGTGTGAAGTCGTGGAATGGATGTGTGTGAAGTCAAAGAATGGAGGTGTGGGAAGTCATAAAATGGATGTTTCTGAAGTAAGAATGAAGGTGTGTGAAGTCATACAAAGGAGGTGTGGGAAGTCATAGAATGGAGGAGTGTGAAGTCATAGAGTGCAGGTGAGTGAAGTCACAGTTTCGAGGTCTGTGAAGTCATAGAATGGAGGTGTGTGATGTCAGAATGGGGGTGTGCGAAGTCACAGAATAGATGTGTGTGAAGTAAGAATGGAGGTGTGTGAAGTCATAGATGGAGTTGTTTGAAGTCATAGTATGGAGGTGTTTGAAATCATAGAAGGGAGTTTTGTAAAGTCACAGAATGGAGGTGTGTGAAGTCATAGCATGGAGGTATGTGAAATCATAGAATGGAAGTGTGTGAAGTCATGGAATGGAGGTGTGTGAAGTCATACAATGAAGGTGTGTGAAGTCATAGAATGGAGGTGTGTGAAGTCACCGAAGGGAGGTGTGTGAAGTCACATAATGGAGGTGTGTGAAGTTAAAATGGAGGTGCGTGACGTCATAAAATGGAGTTGTGTGAAGTCATAGAATGGAGGTGTGTGAAATCATAGAATGGACGTTTGTGAAGTCACAGAATGGAGGTGTGTGAAGTCACAGAATGGAGGTTTTTGAAGTCTCAGAATGGAGGTGTGTGAAGTCATAGAATGGAGGTGTGTGAAATAACAGAATGGACGGGTATGAAGTCATAGAATTGAGGTGTTTGAAGTCACAATATTGAGGTGTTTGAAGTCATATATTGGAGGTGTGTGAAGTCAAAATGGATGTGTGAAGTTATAGAATGGAGATGTGTGAAGTCACAGAATTGAGGTGTTTGAAGTCATATATTGGAGTTGTGTGAAGTCAAAATGGATGTGTGAAGTCATAGAATGTAGGTGTGTGAAGTCATAGAATGGAGGTGTGTGAAGTCATAGAATGGAGTTGTGTGAATTCATAGAATGGAGGTGTGTGAAGTCACAGAATGGAGGTGTTTGAAGTTACAGAATGGAGGTGTGTGAACTCAGAATGGAGGTTTGTGAAGTCACAGAATGGAGGTGTGTGAAGCCATAGAATGGAAGTGTGTGAAGTCATAGAATGGAAGTTTGTGAAGTCAGAATGGAGATGTGTGAAGTCACTGAATGGAGTTGTGTGAACTCAGAATGGAGGTGTGTGAAGTCACAGAATGGAGATTTGTGAAGTGATAGAATGGAGGTGTGTGAAGTCATAGAATGGATATTTCTGAAGTAAGAATGAAGGTGTGTGAAGTCACAGAATGGAGGTGTGGGAAGTCAGAATGGAGGTGTGTGAAGTCATAGAATGGAGGTGTGTGAATTCAGAATGGAGGTGTGTGAAGTCATAGTATGGAGGTGTGTGAAATCATAGAATGGAGTTTTGTGAAGTCACAGAATGGAGCTGTGTGAATTCAGAATGGAGGAGTGTGAAGTCACAGAATGGAGGTGTGTGAAGTCAGAGAAAGGAGGTTTGTGAAGTCATAGAATGGAGTTATGTGAAGTCATATTTGAGGGGTGTGAAGTGGGAGAATGGAGGTGTGTGAAGTCACAGAATGGAGGTGTTTGAAGTCATAGAATGGAGGTGTGTGAAGTCACAGAATTGAGGTGTTTGAAGTAATATATTGGAGGTGTGTGAAATCAAAATGGATGTGTGAAGTCATAGAATGAAGGTGTGTGAAGTCAAAGAATGGAGGTGTGTGAAGTCATAGAATAGAGGTGTGTGAAGTCACAGAATGGAGGTGTGTGAAGTCACCGAATGGACGTGTGTGAACTGAGAATGGAGGTGTGTGAAGTCACAGAATGGAGGTGTGTGAAGTCACCGAATGGAGGTTTGCGAAGACATAGAATGGAGGTGTGTGAAGTCATAGAATGGAGGTGTGTGAAGTCACCGAATGGACGTGTGTGAACTGAGAATGGAGGTGTGTGAAGTCACAGAATGGAGTTTGCGAAGACATAGAATGGAGGTGTGTGAAGTCATAGAATGGATTTTTCTGAATTAAGAATGAAGGTGTGTGAAGTCATAGAATGGAGGTGTGTGAACTCATAGAATGGAGGTGTGTGAAGTCGTGGAATGGAGGTGTGTGAAGTCAAAGAATGGAGGTGTGTGAAGTCATAGAATGGATGTTTCTGAAGTAAGAATGAAGGTGTGTGAAGTTATAGAATGGAGGTGTGTGAAATCATAGAATGGACGTTTGTGAAGTCACAGAATGGAGGTGTGTGAAGTCACAAAATGGAGGTTTGTGAAGTCACAGAATGGAGGTGTGTGAAGTCATAGCATGGAGGTATGTGAAATCATAGAATGGAAGTGTGTGAAGTCATGGAATGGAGGTGTGTGAAGTCATACAATGAAGGTGTGTGAAGTCATAGAATGGAGGTGTGTGAAGTCACCGAAGGGAGGTGTGTGAAGTCACATAATGGAGGTGTGTGAAGTTAAAATGGAGGTGCGTGACGTCATAAAATGGAGTTGTGTGAAGTCATAGAATGGAGGTGTGTGAAATCATAGAATGGACGTTTGTGAAGTCACAGAATGGAGGTGTGTGAAGTCACAGAATGGAGGTTTTTGAAGTCTCAGAATGGAGGTGTGTGAAGTCATAGAATGGAGGTGTGTGAAATAACAGAATGGACGGGTATGAAGTCATAGAATTGAGGTGTTTGAAGTCACAATATTGAGGTGTTTGAAGTCATATATTGGAGGTGTGTGAAGTCAAAATGGATGTGTGAAGTTATAGAATGGAGATGTGTGAAGTCACAGAATTGAGGTGTTTGAAGTCATATATTGGAGTTGTGTGAAGTCAAAATGGATGTGTGAAGTCATAGAATGTAGGTGTGTGAAGTCATAGAATGGAGGTGTGTGAAGTCATAGAATGGAGTTGTGTGAATTCATAGAATGGAGGTGTGTGAAGTCACAGAATGGAGGTGTTTGAAGTTACAGAATGGAGGTGTGTGAACTCAGAATGGAGGTTTGTGAAGTCACAGAATGGAGGTGTGTGAAGCCATAGAATGGAAGTGTGTGAAGTCATAGAATGGAAGTTTGTGAAGTCAGAATGGAGATGTGTGAAGTCACTGAATGGAGTTGTGTGAACTCAGAATGGAGGTGTGTGAAGTCACAGAATGGAGATTTGTGAAGTGATAGAATGGAGGTGTGTGAAGTCATAGAATGGATATTTCTGAAGTAAGAATGAAGGTGTGTGAAGTCACAGAATGGAGGTGTGGGAAGTCAGAATGGAGGTGTGTGAAGTCATAGAATGGAGGTGTGTGAATTCAGAATGGAGGTGTGTGAAGTCATAGTATGGAGGTGTGTGAAATCATAGAATGGAGTTTTGTGAAGTCACAGAATGGAGCTGTGTGAATTCAGAATGGAGGAGTGTGAAGTCACAGAATGGAGGTGTGTGAAGTCAGAGAAAGGAGGTTTGTGAAGTCATAGAATGGAGTTATGTGAAGTCATATTTGAGGGGTGTGAAGTGGGAGAATGGAGGTGTGTGAAGTCACAGAATGGAGGTGTTTGAAGTCATAGAATGGAGGTGTGTGAAAACACAGAATGGACGGGTATGAAGTCATAGAATGGAGGTGTGTGAAGTCACAGAATTGAGGTGTTTGAAGTAATATATTGGAGGTGTGTGAAATCAAAATGGATGTGTGAAGTCATAGAATGAAGGTGTGTGAAGTCAAAGAATGGAGGTGTGTGAAGTCATAGAATAGAGGTGTGTGAAGTCACAGAATGGAGGTGTGTGAAGTCACCGAATGGACGTGTGTGAACTGAGAATGGAGGTGTGTGAAGTCACAGAATGGAGGTGTGTGAAGTCACCGAATGGAGGTTTGCGAAGACATAGAATGGAGGTGTGTGAAGTCATAGAATGGAGGTGTGTGAAGTCACCGAATGGACGTGTGTGAACTGAGAATGGAGGTGTGTGAAGTCACAGAATGGAGTTTGCGAAGACATAGAATGGAGGTGTGTGAAGTCATAGAATGGATTTTTCTGAATTAAGAATGAAGGTGTGTGAAGTCATAGAATGGAGGTGTGTGAACTCATAGAATGGAGGTGTGTGAAGTCGTGGAATGGAGGTGTGTGAAGTCAAAGAATGGAGGTGTGTGAAGTCATAGAATGGATGTTTCTGAAGTAAGAATGAAGGTGTGTGAAGTTATAGAATGGAGGTGTGTGAAATCATAGAATGGACGTTTGTGAAGTCACAGAATGGAGGTGTGTGAAGTCACAAAATGGAGGTTTGTGAAGTCACAGAATGGAGGTGTGTGAAGTCATAGCATGGAGGTATGTGAAATCATAGAATGGAAGTGTGTGAAGTCATGGAATGGAGGTGTGTGAAGTCATACAATGAAGGTGTGTGAAGTCATAGAATGGAGGTGTGTGAAGTCACCGAAGGGAGGTGTGTGAAGTCACATAATGGAGGTGTGTGAAGTTAAAATGGAGGTGCGTGACGTCATAAAATGGAGTTGTGTGAAGTCATAGAATGGAGGTGTGTGAAATCATAGAATGGACGTTTGTGAAGTCACAGAATGGAGGTGTGTGAAGTCACAGAATGGAGGTTTTTGAAGTCTCAGAATGGAGGTGTGTGAAGTCATAGAATGGAGGTGTGTGAAATAACAGAATGGACGGGTATGAAGTCATAGAATTGAGGTGTTTGAAGTCACAATATTGAGGTGTTTGAAGTCATATATTGGAGGTGTGTGAAGTCAAAATGGATGTGTGAAGTTATAGAATGGAGATGTGTGAAGTCACAGAATTGAGGTGTTTGAAGTCATATATTGGAGTTGTGTGAAGTCAAAATGGATGTGTGAAGTCATAGAATGTAGGTGTGTGAAGTCATAGAATGGAGGTGTGTGAAGTCATAGAATGGAGTTGTGTGAATTCATAGAATGGAGGTGTGTGAAGTCACAGAATGGAGGTGTTTGAAGTTACAGAATGGAGGTGTGTGAACTCAGAATGGAGGTTTGTGAAGTCACAGAATGGAGGTGTGTGAAGCCATAGAATGGAAGTGTGTGAAGTCATAGAATGGAAGTTTGTGAAGTCAGAATGGAGATGTGTGAAGTCACTGAATGGAGTTGTGTGAACTCAGAATGGAGGTGTGTGAAGTCACAGAATGGAGATTTGTGAAGTGATAGAATGGAGGTGTGTGAAGTCATAGAATGGATATTTCTGAAGTAAGAATGAAGGTGTGTGAAGTCACAGAATGGAGGTGTGGGAAGTCAGAATGGAGGTGTGTGAAGTCATAGAATGGAGGTGTGTGAATTCAGAATGGAGGTGTGTGAAGTCATAGTATGGAGGTGTGTGAAATCATAGAATGGAGTTTTGTGAAGTCACAGAATGGAGCTGTGTGAATTCAGAATGGAGGAGTGTGAAGTCACAGAATGGAGGTGTGTGAAGTCAGAGAAAGGAGGTTTGTGAAGTCATAGAATGGAGTTATGTGAAGTCATATTTGAGGGGTGTGAAGTGGGAGAATGGAGGTGTGTGAAGTCACAGAATGGAGGTGTTTGAAGTCATAGAATGGAGGTGTGTGAAAACACAGAATGGACGGGTATGAAGTCATAGAATGGAGGTGTGTGAAGTCACAGAATTGAGGTGTTTGAAGTAATATATTGGAGGTGTGTGAAATCAAAATGGATGTGTGAAGTCATAGAATGAAGGTGTGTGAAGTCAAAGAATGGAGGTGTGTGAAGTCATAGAATAGAGGTGTGTGAAGTCACAGAATGGAGGTGTGTGAAGTCACCGAATGGACGTGTGTGAACTGAGAATGGAGGTGTGTGAAGTCACAGAATGGAGGTGTGTGAAGTCACCGAATGGAGGTTTGCGAAGACATAGAATGGAGGTGTGTGAAGTCATAGAATGGAGGTGTGTGAAGTCACCGAATGGACGTGTGTGAACTGAGAATGGAGGTGTGTGAAGTCACAGAATGGAGTTTGCGAAGACATAGAATGGAGGTGTGTGAAGTCATAGAATGGATTTTTCTGAATTAAGAATGAAGGTGTGTGAAGTCATAGAATGGAGGTGTGTGAACTCATAGAATGGAGGTGTGTGAAGTCGTGGAATGGAGGTGTGTGAAGTCAAAGAATGGAGGTGTGTGAAGTCATAGAATGGATGTTTCTGAAGTAAGAATGAAGGTGTGTGAAGTTATAGAATGGAGGTGTGTGAAATCATAGAATGGACGTTTGTGAAGTCACAGAATGGAGGTGTGTGAAGTCACAAAATGGAGGTTTGTGAAGTCACAGAATGGAGGTGTGTGAAGTCATAGCATGGAGGTATGTGAAATCATAGAATGGAAGTGTGTGAAGTCATGGAATGGAGGTGTGTGAAGTCATACAATGAAGGTGTGTGAAGTCATAGAATGGAGGTGTGTGAAGTCACCGAAGGGAGGTGTGTGAAGTCACATAATGGAGGTGTGTGAAGTTAAAATGGAGGTGCGTGACGTCATAAAATGGAGTTGTGTGAAGTCATAGAATGGAGGTGTGTGAAATCATAGAATGGACGTTTGTGAAGTCACAGAATGGAGGTGTGTGAAGTCACAGAATGGAGGTTTTTGAAGTCTCAGAATGGAGGTGTGTGAAGTCATAGAATGGAGGTGTGTGAAATAACAGAATGGACGGGTATGAAGTCATAGAATTGAGGTGTTTGAAGTCACAATATTGAGGTGTTTGAAGTCATATATTGGAGGTGTGTGAAGTCAAAATGGATGTGTGAAGTTATAGAATGGAGATGTGTGAAGTCACAGAATTGAGGTGTTTGAAGTCATATATTGGAGTTGTGTGAAGTCAAAATGGATGTGTGAAGTCATAGAATGTAGGTGTGTGAAGTCATAGAATGGAGGTGTGTGAAGTCATAGAATGGAGTTGTGTGAATTCATAGAATGGAGGTGTGTGAAGTCACAGAATGGAGGTGTTTGAAGTTACAGAATGGAGGTGTGTGAACTCAGAATGGAGGTTTGTGAAGTCACAGAATGGAGGTGTGTGAAGCCATAGAATGGAAGTGTGTGAAGTCATAGAATGGAAGTTTGTGAAGTCAGAATGGAGATGTGTGAAGTCACTGAATGGAGTTGTGTGAACTCAGAATGGAGGTGTGTGAAGTCACAGAATGGAGATTTGTGAAGTGATAGAATGGAGGTGTGTGAAGTCATAGAATGGATATTTCTGAAGTAAGAATGAAGGTGTGTGAAGTCACAGAATGGAGGTGTGGGAAGTCAGAATGGAGGTGTGTGAAGTCATAGAATGGAGGTGTGTGAATTCAGAATGGAGGTGTGTGAAGTCATAGTATGGAGGTGTGTGAAATCATAGAATGGAGTTTTGTGAAGTCACAGAATGGAGCTGTGTGAATTCAGAATGGAGGAGTGTGAAGTCACAGAATGGAGGTGTGTGAAGTCAGAGAAAGGAGGTTTGTGAAGTCATAGAATGGAGTTATGTGAAGTCATATTTGAGGGGTGTGAAGTGGGAGAATGGAGGTGTGTGAAGTCACAGAATGGAGGTGTTTGAAGTCATAGAATGGAGGTGTGTGAAAACACAGAATGGACGGGTATGAAGTCATAGAATGGAGGTGTGTGAAGTCACAGAATTGAGGTGTTTGAAGTAATATATTGGAGGTGTGTGAAATCAAAATGGATGTGTGAAGTCATAGAATGAAGGTGTGTGAAGTCAAAGAATGGAGGTGTGTGAAGTCATAGAATAGAGGTGTGTGAAGTCACAGAATGGAGGTGTGTGAAGTCACCGAATGGACGTGTGTGAACTGAGAATGGAGGTGTGTGAAGTCACAGAATGGAGGTGTGTGAAGTCACCGAATGGAGGTTTGCGAAGACATAGAATGGAGGTGTGTGAAGTCATAGAATGGAGTTGTGTGAAGTCACCGAATGGACGTGTGTGAACTGAGAATGGAGGTGTGTGAAGTCACAGAATGGAGTTTGCGAAGACATAGAATGGAGGTGTGTGAAGTCATAGAATGGATTTTTCTGAATTAAGAATGAAGGTGTGTGAAGTCATAGAATGGAGGTGTGTGAACTCATAGAATGGAGGTGTGTGAAGTCGTGGAATGGAGGTGTGTGAAGTCAAAGAATGGAGGTGTGTGAAGTCATAGAATGGATGTTTCTGAAGTAAGAATGAAGGTGTGTGAAGTTATAGAATGGAGGTATGTGAACTCATAAAATGGAGGTGTGTGAAGTCAAAGAATGGAGGTTTGTGAAGTCAGAATGGAGTTGTGTAGTCATAAATTGGAGGTTGGTGAAGTCATAGAAAGGAGGTGTGGGAAGTCATAGAATGGAGCAGTGTGAAGTCATAGAGTGCAGGTGAGTGAAGTCAGAGATTCGAGGTCTGTGAAGTCATAGAATGGAGGTGTGTGATGTCAGAATGGGGGTGTGCGAAGTCATAGAATAGAGGTGTGTCAAGTCAGAATGGAGGTGTGTAAAGTCATAGATGGACTTGTGTGAAGTCATAGTATGGAGGTTTTTGAAATCATAGAATGGAGTTTTGTGAAGTCACAGAATGGAGCAGTATGAATTCAGAATGGAAGTGTGTGAAGTCATAGTATGGAGGTGTGTGAAGTCAGAATGTAGGTGTGTGAACTCATAGACTGGAGGTGTGTGACGTCACAATGGAAGTGTGTGAAGTCATAGAATGGAGGTGTGTGAAGTCACAGAATGGAGGTGTGTGAAGTCATAGAATGGAGGTGTGTGAAGTTACAGAATGGAGGTGTGTGACGTCAAAGAATGGAGGTGTGTGAAGTCATAGAATGGAGCTGTGTGAAGTCAGAATTTAGGTGTGTGAAGTCAAAAATGGAGGTGTGTGAAGTCATAGAATGGAGGTGTGTGAAGTCATAGAATGGAGGTGTGTGAACTCAAGAATGGAAGTGTGTGAAGTCGTGGAATGGAGGTGTGTGAAGTCAAAGAATGGAGGTGTGGAAGTCATAGAATGGATGTTTCTGAAGTAAGAATGAAGGTGTGTGAAGTAATAGAATGGAGGTGTGTGAAGTCACAGAATGGAGGTGTGTGAAGTCATATAATGGAGGTGTGTGAAGTCACAGAATGGAGGTGTGTGAAGTCAGAATGGAGGTGTGAAGTCATAGAATGGAGGTGGGTGAAGTTATAGAAATGAGGTTTGGGAATTCATAGAATGGAGGAGTGTGAAGTCATAGAGGGGAGGTGAGTGAAGTGACAGATTCGAGGTCTGTGAAATCATAGAATGGAGGAGTGTGAAGTCATAGAGTGGAGGTGAGTGAAGGCACAGATTCGAGGTCTTTGAAGTCCTAGAATGGAGGTGTGTGAAGTCAGAATGGAGGTGTGTGAAGTCATAGAATGGAGGTGTGTGAACTCATAGAATGGAGGTGTGATGTCACAGAATGGAGGTGTATGAAGTCAAAATGGAGGTGTGTGACGTCCTAAAATGAAGGTGTGTGAAGTCATAGAATGGAGGTGTGTGAAATCACAGAAAGGAGGTTTGTGAAGTCACAGAATTGAGGTGTTTGAACTCAGAATGGAGGTTTGCGAAGTCATAGAATGCAGGTGTGTAAAGTCATAGAATGGATGTTTATGAATTAACAATGAAGGTGTCTGAAGTCATAGAATGGAGGTGTGTGAACTCAAGAATGGAAGTGTGTGAAGTCGTGGAATGGAGGTGTGTGAAGTCAAAGAATGGAGGTGTGGAAGTCATAGAATGGATGTTTCTGAAGTAAGAATGAAGGTGTGTGAAGTCATAGATTGGAGGTGTGTGAAGTCACAGAATGGAGGTGTGTGAAGTCATATAATGGAGGTGTGTGAAGTCACAGAATGGAGGTGTGTGAAGTCAGAATGGAGGTGTGAAGTCACAGAATGGAGGTGTGTGAAGTCATAGAACGGAAGTATGTGAAGTCATAGAATGGAGGTGTGTGAAGTTACAGAATGGAGGTGTGTGAAGTCAAAATGGAGGTGTGTTACGTCCTAAAATGTAGGTGTGTGAAGTCATAGAATGGAGGTGTGTGAAATCTTAGAATGGAGGTTTGTGAAGTCACAGAATGGAGGTGTGTGAACAAAGAATGGAGGTGTGTGAAGTCACAGAATGGAGGTGTGTGAAGTCATAGCATGGAGGTATGTGAAATCATACAATGGAAGTGTGTGAAGTCATAGAATGGAGGTGTGTGAGGTCATACAATGAAGGTGTGTGAAGTCATAGAATGGAGGTGTGTGAAGTCTCCGAAGGGAGGTGTGTGAAATAACATAATGGAGGTGTGTGAAGTTAAAATGTAGGTGCATGACGTCATAAAATGGACGTGTGTGAAGTCATAGCATGGAGGTGTGTGAAATCATAGAATGGACGTTTGTGAAGTCACAGAATGGAGGTGTGTGAAGTTATAGAATGAAGGTTTGTGAAGTCACAGAATGGAGGTGTGTGAAGTCATAGAATGGAGGTGTGTGAAATAACAGAATGGACGGGTATGAAGTCATAGAATGGAGGTGTGTGAAGTCACAGAATTGAGATGTTTGAAGTCATATATTGGAGGTGTGTGAAGTCAAAATGGATGTGTGAAGTCATAGAATGGAGGTTTGTGATGTGACAGAATTGAGGTGTTTGAAGTCATATATTGGAGGTGTGTGAAGTCAAAATGGATGTGTGAAGTCATAAAATGGAGGTGTGTGAAGTAATAAAATGGAGGTGTGTGAAGTCATAAAATGGAGGTGTGTGAAGTCATAGTATGGAGGTTTGTGAAGTCACAGAATGGAGGTGTGTGAAGTCATAGAATGGAGTTGGGTGAAGTCAGAATGGAGGTGTGTGAAATCACCGAATGGAGGTGTGTGAACTCAGAATGGAGGTGTGTGAAGTCAGAGAATGGAGGTTTGCGAAGTCATAGAATGGAGGTGTGTGAAGTCATAGAATGGATGTTTATGAATTAAGAATGAAGGTGTGTGAAGTCATAGAATGGGGTGTGTGAACTCATAGAATGGAGGTGTGTGAAGTCGTGGAATGGAGGTGTGTGAAGTCAAAGAATGGAGGTGTGGGAAGTCATAGAATGGATGTTTCTGAAGTAAGAATGAAGGTGTGTGAAGTCATAGAAAGGAGGTGTGGGAAGTCATAGAATGGAGGAGTGTGAAGTCATAGAGTGCAGGTGAGTGAAGTCACAGTTTCGAGGTCTGTGAAGTCATAGAATGGAGGTGTGTGATGTCAGAATGGGGGTGTGCGAAGTCACAGAATAGATGTGTGTGAAGTCAGAATGGAGGTGTGTGAAGTCTTAGATGGAGTTGTTTGAAGTCATATTATGGAGGGGTTTGAAATCATAGAATTGAGTTTTGTAAAGTCACAGAATGGAGCTGTGTGAAGTCAGAATGGAGGTGTGTAAACTCATAGAATGGAGGTGTGTGACGTCACAATGGAAGTGTGTGAAGGCATTGAATGGAGGTGTGTGAAGTCACAGAATGGAGGTGTGTGAAGTCATAGAATGGAGGTGTGTGAAGTCACAGAATGGAGGTGTGTGACGTCAAAGAATGGAGGTGTGTGAAGTCATAGAATGGAGCTGTGTGAAGTCAGAATTTAGGTGTGTGAAGTCAAAGAATGGAGGTGTGTGAAGTCATAGAATGGAGGTGTGTGAAGTCATAGAATGGAGGTGTGTGAAGTCAGAATGGTGGTTTGTGAAGTCACAGAATTGAGGTGTGTGAACATAGAATGGAGGTGTGTTAAGTCAAAGAATGGAGGTGTGTGAAGTCATAGAATGGAGGTATGTAAAGTCATATAATGTATGTTTGTGAAGTAAGAATAAAGGTGTGTGAAGTCATAGAATGGAGGTGTGTGAAGTCAGAGAATGGAGGTGTGTGACGTCACAGAAGGAGGTGTGTGAAGTCATAAAATGGAGGTGTGTGAAGATACAGAATGGAGGTGTGTGAAGTCACAGAATGGAGGTGTGTGAAGTCAGATTGGAGGTGTGAAGTCATAGAATGGAGGTGGGTGAAATCGTAGAAAGGAGGTGTGTGAAGACATAGAATGGAGGAGTGTGAAGTCATACAGTGGAGGTAAGTGAAGTCACAGATTCGAGGTCTGTGAAGTCATAGAATGGAGGTGTGTGAAGTCAGAATGGAGGTGTGTGAATTCATAGAATGGAGTTGTGTGAACTCATAGAATGGAGTTGTGTGATGTCAAAATGGAAGTGTGTGAAGTCATAGAAAGGAGGTGTGGGAAGTCATAGAATGGAGAAGTGTGAAGTCATAGAGTGCAGGTGAGTGAGGTCACAGATTTGAGGTCTGTGAAGTCATAGAATGGAGGTGTGTGATGTCAGAATGGAGGTGTGTGAAGTCATAGAATGGAGGTGTGTGAAGTTACAGAATGGAGGTGTGTGAACTCAGAATGGAGGTGTGTTAAATCACAGAATAGAGGTGTGTGAAGTCATAGCATGGAGGTGTGTGAAGTCATATAATGGAGGTGTGTGAAGTCACAGAATGGAGGTGTGTGAAGTCACAGAATGGAGGTGTGTGAAGTCAGATTGGAGGTGTGAAGTCATAGGATGGAGGTGGGTGAAATCATAGAAAGGAGGTGTGTGAAGTCATAGAATGGAGGAGTGTGAAGTCATAGAGTGGAGGTAAGTGAAGTCACAGATTCGAGGTCTGTGAAGTCATAGAATGTTGGTGTGTGACGTCAGAATGGAGGTGTGTGAAGTCATAGAATGGAGGTGTGTGAACTCATAGAATGGAGTTGTGTAATGTCACAATGGAAGTGTGTGAAGTCATAGAAAGGAGGTGTGGGAAGTCATAGAATGGAGGAGTGTGAAGTCATAGAGTGCAGGTGAGTGAGGTCACAGATTCGAGGTCTGTAAAGTCATAGAATGGAGGTGTGTGATGTCAGAATGGAGGTGTGCGAAGTCATAGAATAGAGGTGTGTGAAGTCAGAATGGAGGTGTGTGAAGTAATACATGGAGTTGTGTGAAGTCATAGTATGGAGGTTTTTGAAATTATAGAATGGAGTTTTGTGAAGTCACAGAATGGAGCTGTGTGAATTCAGAATGGAGGTGTGTGAAGTCATAGAATGGAGGTGTGTGAAATCAGAGAATGGACGTTTGTGAAGTCATAGAATGGAGGTATGTGAAGTCAAATTGGAGGAGTGTGAAGTCGGAGAATGCAGGTGTGTGAAGTCACAGAGTGGAGGTGGGTGAAGTCACAGAATGGAGGTGTGTGAACTCATAGAATGGAGGTGTGTGAAGTCACAGAATGGACGGGTATGAAGTCATAGAATGGAGGTGTGTGAAGTCACAGAATGGAGGTGTGTGAAGTCATAGAATGGAGGAGTGTGAAGTCATAGAGTGGAGGTAAGTGAAGTCACAGATTCGAGGTCTGTGAAGTCATAGAATGCAGGTGTGTGAAGTCAGAATGGAGGTGTGTGAAGTCATAGAATGGAGGTGTGTGAACTCAGAATGGAGGTGTGTGAAGTCACAAAATGGAGGTGTGTGAAGTCATAGCATGGAGGTATGTGAAATCATAGAATGGAAGTGTGTGAAGTCATGGAATGGAGGTGTGTGAAGTCATACAATGAAGGTGTGTGAAGTCACAGAATGGAGGTGTGTGAAGTCAGATTGGAGGTGTGAAGTCATAGAATGGAGGTTGGTGAAATCATAGATAGGAGGTGTGTGAAGTCATAGAATGGAGGTGTGTGAAGTCATAGAATGGAGGTGTGTGAAATCATAGAATGGACGTTTGTGAAGTCACAGAATGGAGGTGTGTGACGTCACAGAATGGAGGTTTGTGAAGTCACAGAATGGAGGTGTGTGAAGTCATAGCATGGAGGTATGTGAAATCATAGAATGGAAGTGTGTGAAGTCATGGAATGGAGGTGGGTGAAGTCATACAATGAAGGTGTGTGAAGTCATAGAATGGTGGTGTGTGAAGTCACGGAAGGGAGGTGTGTGAAGTCATAGAATGGAGGTGTGTGAAATAACAGAATGGACGGGTATGAAGTCATAGAATTGAGGTGTGTGAAGTCACAATATTGAGGTGTGTGAGTCATATATTGGAGGTGTGTGAAGTCAAAATGGATGTGTGAAGTTATAGAATGGAGGTGTGTGAAGTCACAGAATTGAGGTGTTTGAAGTCATATATTGGAGGTGTGTGAAGTCAAAATGGATGTGTGAAGTCATAGAATGTAGGTGTGTGAAGTCATAGAATGGAGGTGTGTGAAGTCATAGAATGGAGTTGTATGAATTCATGGAATGGAGGTGTGTGAAGTCACAGAATGGACGTGTTTGAAGTCACAGAATGGAGGTGTGTGAACTCAGAATGGAGGTGTGTGAAGTCACAGAATGGAGGTGTGTGAAGTCATAGAATGGAAGTGTGTGAAGTCATAGAATGGAGGTTTGTGAAGTCAGAATGGAGATGTGTGAAGTCACTGAATGGAGTTGTGTGAACTCAGAATGGAGTTTTGTGAAGTCACAGAATGGAGCTGTGTGAATTCAGAATGGAGGTGTGTGAAGTCATAGAATGGAGGTGTGTGAAATCAGAGAATGGACTTTTGTGAAGTCACAGAATGGTGGTGTGTGAAGTCACAGAAAGGAGGTTTGTGAAGTCATAGAATGGAGTTATTTGAAGTCATATTTGAGGGTTGTGAAGTCGGAGAATGGAGGTGTGTGAAGTCACAGAATGGAGGTGGGTGAAGTCACAGAATGGAGGTGTTTGAAGTCATAGAATGGAGGTGTGAGAAAACACAGAATGGACGGGTATGAAGTCATAGAATGGAGGTGTGTGAAGTCATAGAATGGAGGTGTTTGAAGTAATATATTGGAGGTGTGTGAAATCAAAATGGATGTGTGAAGTCATAGAATGGGGGTGTGTGAAGTCATAGAATGGAGGTGTGTGAAGTCAAAGAATGGAGGTGTGTGAAGTCATAGAATAGAGGTGTGTGAAGTCACAGAATGGAGGTGTGTGAAGTCACCGAATGGACGTGTGTGAACTGAGAATGGAGGTGTGTGAAGTCACAGAATGGAGGTGTGTGAAGTCACCGAATGGACGTGTGTTTACTGAGAATGGAGGTGTGTGAAGTCACAGAATGGAGGTTTGCGAAGACATAGAATGGAGGTGTGTGAAGTCATAGAATGGAGGTGTGTGAAGTCATAGAATGGAGTTGTGTGAATTCATAGAATGGAGGTGTGTGAAGTCACAGAATGGAGGTGTTTGAAGTCACAGAATGGAGGTGTGTGAACTCAGAATGGAGGTTTGTGAAGTCACAGAATGGAGGTGTGTGAAGTCATATAATGGAAGTGTGTGAAGTCATAGAATGGAAGTTTGTGAAGTCAGAATGGAGATGTGTGAAGTCACTGAATGGAGTTGTGTGAACTCAGAATGGAGGTGTGTGAAGTCACAGAATGGAGATTTGTGAAGTGATAGAATGGAGGTGTGTGAAGACATAGAATGGATATTTCTGAAGTAAGAATGAAGGTGTGTGAAGTCACAGAATGGAGGTGTGGGAAGTCAGAATGGAGGTGTGTGAAGTCATAGAATGGAGGTGTGTGAATTCAGAATGGAGGTGTGTGAAGTCATAGTATGGAGGTGTGTGAAATCATAGAATGGAGTTTTGTGAAGTCACAGAATGGAGTTGTGTGAATTCAGAATGGAGGTTTGTGAAGTCACAGAATGGAGGTGTGTGAAGTCAGAGAAAGGAGGTTTGTGAAGTCATAAAATGGAGTTATGTGAAGTCATATTTGAGGGGTGTGAAGTCGGAGAATGGAGGTGTGTGAAGTCACAGAATGGAGGTGGGTGAAGTCACAGAATGGAGGTGTTTGAAGTCATAGAATGGAGGTGTGTGAAAACACAGAATGGACGGGTATGAAGTCATAGAATGGAGGTGTGTGAAGTCACAGAATTGAGGTGTTTGAAGTAATATATTGGAGGTGTGTGAAAATAAAATGGATGTGTGAAGTCATAGAATGGAGGTGTGTGAAGTCATAGAATGCAGGTGTGTGAAGTCAAAGAATGGAGGTGTGTGAAGTCATAGAATAGAGGTGTGTGAAGTCACAGAATGGAGGTGTGTGAAGACACCGAATGGACGTGTGTGAACTGAGAATGGAGGTGTGTGAAGTCACAGAATGGAGGTGTGTGAAGTCACCGTATGGACGTGTGTGAACTGAGAATGGAGGTGTGTGAAGTCACACAATGGAGGTTTGCGAAGACATAGAATGGAGGTGTGTGAAGTCATAGAATGGAGGTGTGTGAAGTCACCGAATGGACGTGTGTGAACTGAGAATGGAGGTGTGTGAAGTCACAGAATGGAGTTTGCAAAGACATAGAATGGAGGTGTGTGAAGTCATAGAATGGATTTTTCTGAATTAAGAATGAAGGTGTGTGAAGTCATAGAATGGAGGTGTGTGAACTCATAGAATGGAGGTGTGTGAAGTCGTGGAATGGAGGTGTGTGAAGTCAAAGAATGGAGGTGTGTGAAGTCATAGAATGGATTTTTCTGAAGTAAGAATGAAGGTGTGTGAAGTCATAGAATGGAGGTGTGTGAACTCATAGAATGGAGGTGTGTGAAGTCAAAGAATGGAGGTTTGTGAAGTCAGAATGGAATTGTGTAGTCATAGATTGGAGGTTGGTGAAGTCATAGAAAGCAGGTGTGGGAAGTCATAGAATGGAGCAGTGTGAAGTCATAGAGTGCAGGTGAGTGAAGTCAGAGATTCGAGGTCTGTGAAGTCATAGAATGGAGGTGTGTGATGTCAGAATGGGGGTGTGCGAAGTCATAGAATAGAGGTGTGTGAAGTCAGAATGGAGGTGTTTAAAGTCATAGATGGAGTTGTGTGAAGTCATAGTATGGAGGTTTTTGAAATCATAGTATGGAGTTTTGTGAAGTCACAGAATGGAGCAGTGTGAATTCAGAATGGAAGTGTGTGAAGTCATAGTATGGAGGTGTGTGAAGTCAGAATGGAGGTGTGTGAACTCATAGACTGGAGGTGTGTGACGTCACAATGGAAGTGTGTGAAGTCATAGAAAGGAGGTGTGTGAAGTCACAGAATGGAGGTGTGTGAAGTCATAGAATGGAGGTGTGTGAAGTCACAGAATGGGGTGTGTGACGTCAAAGAATGGAGGTGTGTGAAGTCATAGAATGGAGCTGTGTGAAGTCAGAATTTAGGTGTGTGAAGTCAAAAACGGAGGTGTGTGAAGTCATAGAATGGAGGTGTGTGAAGTCGTAGAATGGAGGTGTGTGAAGTCATAGAATGGAGGTGTGTGAACTCAAGAATGGAAGTGTGTGAAGTCGTGGAATGGAGGTTTTTGAAGTCAAAGAATGGAGGTGTGGAAGTCATAGAATGGATGTTTCTGAAGTAAGAATGAAGGTGTGTGAAGTTATAGAATGGAGGTGTGTGAAGTCAAAATGGAGGAGTGTGAACTCATAGAATGGAGGTGTGTGAAGTCAAAGAATGGACGTTTGTGAAGTCACAGAATGGAGGTGTGTGAAGTCATAGAATGGAGTTGGGTGAAGTCAGAATGGAGGTGTGTGAAGTCACCGAATGGAGGTGTGTGAACTCAGAATGGAGGTGTGTGAAGTCACAGAATGGAGGTTTGCGAAGTCATAGAATTGAGGTGTGTGAAGTCATAGAATGGATGTTTATGAATTAAGAATGAAGGTGTGTGAAGTCATAGAATGGAGGTGTGTGAACTCACAGAATGGAGGTTTGTGAAGTCGTGGAATGGAGGTGTGTGAAGTCAAAGAATGGAGGTGTGGGAAGTCATAGAATGGAGTTGTGTGAAGTCAGAATTTAGGTGTGTGAAGTCAAAGAATGGAGGTGTGTGAAGTCATAGAATGGAGGTGTGTGACGTCAGAATGGAGGTTTGTGAAGTCACAGAATTGAGGTGTGTGAACATAGAATGGAGGTGTGTGAAGTCACAGAATGGAGGTGTGTGAAGTCATATAATGGAGGTGTGTGAAGTCACAGAATGGAGGTGTGTGAAGTGACAATGGAGGTGTGAACTCATAGAATGGAGGTGGGTGAAGTCATAGAAAGGAGGTGTGGGAAGTCATAGAATGGAGGAGTGTGAAGTCATAGAGTGGAGGTGAGTGAAGTCACAGATTCGAGGTCTGTGAAGTCATAGAATGGAGGTGTGTGAAGTCAGAATGGAGGTGTTTGTAGTCATAGAATGGAGGTGTGTGAACTTATAGAATGGAGGTGTGTGACGTCACAATGGAAGTATGTGAAGTCATAGAATGGAGGTGTGTGAAGTCACAGAATGGAGGTGTGTGAAGTGAAAATGGAGGTGTGTGACATCCTAAAATGTAGGTGTGTGAAGTCATAGAATGGAGGTGTGTGAAATCTTAGAATGGAGGTTTGTGAAGTCACAGAATGGAGGTGTGTGAACAAAGAATGGAGGTGTGTGAAGTCACAGAATGGAGGTGTGTGAAGTCATAGCATGGAGGTATGTGAAATCATACAATGGAAGTGTGTGAAGTCATAGAATGGATGTGTGTGAAGTCATACAATGAAGGTGTGTGAAGTCATAAAATGGAGGACTGTGAAGTCACCGAAGGGAGGTGTGTGAAATGACATAATGGAGGTGTGTGAAGTTAAAATGGAGGTGCGTGACGTCATAAAATGGAGGTGTGTGAAGTCATAGCATGG
Source organism: Megascapheus bottae (assembly GCA_024803745.1). NCBI lineage: Eukaryota > Metazoa > Chordata > Mammalia > Rodentia > Geomyidae > Megascapheus > Megascapheus bottae. The sequence continues at coordinate 105,719 of JANJXV010001427.1, forward strand.
AGGTGTGTGAAATCATAGAATGGACGTTTATGAAGTCACAGAATGGAGGTGTGTGAAGTCACAGAATGAAGGTATTTGAAGTCACAGAATTGAGGTGTGTGAAGTCATAGAATGGAGGTGAGTGAAATAACAGAATGGACGGGTATGAAGTCATAGAATGCAGGTGTGTGAAGTCACAGAATTGAGGTGTTTGAAGTCATATAGTGGAGGTGTGTGAAGTCAAAATGGATGTGTGAAGTCATAGAATGGAGGTGTGTGAAGTGACAGAATTGAGGTGTTTGAAGTCATATATTGGAGGTGTGTGAAGTCAAAATGGATGTGTGAAGACATAGAATGGAGGTGTGTGAAGTCATAGAATGGAGGTGTGTGAAGTCATAGAATGGAGTTCTGTGAAGTCATAAAATGGAGGTGTGTGCAGTCACAGAATGGAGGTGTGTGAAGTCACAGAATGGAGGTGTGTGAAGTCATAAAATGGAGGTGTGTGAAGTCAAAAAGGATGTGTGAAGTCATAGAATGGAGGTGGGTGAAGTCATAAAATGGAGGTGTGTGAAGTCATAGAATGGAGGTGTGTGAAGTCACAGAATGGAGGTTTGTGAAGTCACAGAATGGAGGTGTGTGAAGTCATAGAATGGAGTTGGGTGAAGTCAGAATGGAGGTGTGTGAAGTCATAGAATGGATGTTTATGAATTAAGAATGAAGGTGTGTGAAGTCATAGAATGGAGGTGTGTGAACTCATAGAATGGAGGTGTGTGAAGTCGTGGAATGGAGGTGTGTGAAGTCAAAGAATGGAGGTGTGGGAAGTCATAGAATGGAGTTGTGTGAAGTCAGAATTTAGGTGTGTGAAGTCAAAGAATGGAGGTGTGTGAAGTCATAGAATGGAGGTGTTTGAAGTCAGAATGGAGGTTTGTGAAGTCACAGAATTGAGGTGTGTGAACATAGAATGGAGGTGTGTGAAGTCAAAGAATGGAGGTGTGTGAAGTCATAGAATGGAGGTGTGTGAAGTTATAGAATGGATATTTGTAAAGTAAGAATGAAGGTATGTGAAGTCATAGAATGGAGGTGGGTGACGTCAAAGAATGGAGGTGTGTGAAGTCATAGAATGGAGTTGTGTGAAGTCAGAATTTAGGTGTGTGAAGTCTAAGAATGGAGGTGTGTGAAGTCACAGAAAGGAGGTGTGTGAAGTCATATAATGGAGGTGTGTGAAGTCACAGAATGGAGGTGTGTGAAGTGAGAATGGAGGTGTGAAGTCATAGAATGGAGGAGTGTGAAGTCATAGAGTGGAGGTGAGTGAAGTCACAGATTCGAGGTCTGTGAAGTCATAGAATGGAGGTGTGTGAAGTCAGAATGGAGGTGTTTGAAGTCATAGAATGGAGGTGTGTGAACTCATAGAATGGAGGTGTGTGACGTCACAATGGAAGTATGTGAAGTCATAGAATGGAGGTGTGTGAAGTCACAGAATGGAGGTGTGTGAAGTGAAAATGGAGGTGTGTGACATCCTAAAATGTAGGTGTGTGAAGTCATAGAATGGAGGTGTGTGAAATCTTAGAATGGAGGTTTGTGAAGTCACAGAATGGAGGTGTGTGAACAAAGAATGGAGGTGTGTGAAGTCACAGAATGGAGGTGTGTGAAGTCATAGCATGGAGGTATGTGAAATCATACAATGGAAGTGTGTGAAGTCATAGAATGGAGGTGTGTGAAGTCATACAATGAAGGTGTGTGAAGTCATAGAATGGAGGACTGTGAAGTCACCGAAGGGAGGTGTGTGAAATGACATAATGGAGGTGTGTGAAGTTAAAATGGAGGTGCGTGACGTCATAAAATGGAGGTGTGTGAAGTCATAGCATGGAGGTGTGTGAAATCATTGAATGGACGTTTATGAAGTCACAGAATGGAGGTGTGTGAAGTCACAGAATGAAGGTTTTTGAAGTCACAGAATTGAGGTGTGTGAAGTCATAGAATGGAGGTGAGTGAAATAACAGAATGGACGGGTATGAAGTCATAGAATGCAGGTGTGTGAAGTCACAGAATTGAGGTGTTTGAAGTCATATATTGGAGGTGTGTGAAGTCAAAATGGATGTGTGAAGTCATAGAATGGAGGTGTGTGAAGTGACAGAATTGAGGTGTTTGAAGTCATATATTGGAGGTGTGTGAAGTCAAAATGGATGTGTGAAGGCATAGGATGGAGGTGTGTGAAGTCATAGAATGGAGGTGTGTGAAGTCATAGAATGGAGTTCTTTGAAGTCATAAAATGGAGGTGTGTGAAGTCACAGAATGGAGGTGTGTGAACTCAGAATGGAGGTGTGTGAAGTCACAGAATGGAGGTTTGCGAAGTCATAGAATGGAGGTGTGTGAAGTCATAGAATGGATGTTTATGAATTAAGAATGAAGGTGTGTGAAGTCATAGAATGGAGTTGGGTGAAGTCAGAATGGAGGTGTGTGAAGTCACCGAATGGTTGTGTGTGAACTCAGAATGGAGGTGTGTGAAGTCACAGAATGGAGGTTTGCGAAGTCATAGAATGGAGGTGTGTGAAGTCATAGAATGGATGTTTATGAATTAAGAATGAAGGTGTGTGAAGTCATAGAATGGAGGTGTGTGAAGTCAGATTGGAGGTGTGAAGTCATAGAATGGAGGTGGGTGAAATCATAGAAAGGAGGTGTGTGAAGTCATAGAATGGAGGTGTGTGAAGTCATAAAATGGAGGTGTGTGCAGTCACAGAATGGAGGTGTGTGAAGTCACAGAATGGAGGTGTGTGAAGTCATAAAATGGAGGTGTGTGAAGTCAAAAAGGATGTGTGAAGTCATAGAATGGAGGTGGGTGAAGTCATAAAATGGAGGTGTGTGAAGTCATAGAATGGAGGTGTGTGAAGTCACAGAATGGAGGTTTGTGAAGTCACAGAATGGAGGTGTGTGAAGTCATAGAATGGAGTTGGGTGAAGTCAGAATGGAGGTGTGTGAAGTCATAGAATGGATGTTTATGAATTAAGAATGAAGGTGTGTGAAGTCATAGAATGGAGGTGTGTGAACTCATAGAATGGAGGTGTGTGAAGTCGTGGAATGGAGGTGTGTGAAGTCAAAGAATGGAGGTGTGGGAAGTCATAGAATGGAGTTGTGTGAAGTCAGAATTTAGGTGTGTGAAGTCAAAGAATGGAGGTGTGTGAAGTCATAGAATGGAGGTGTTTGAAGTCAGAATGGAGGTTTGTGAAGTCACAGAATTGAGGTGTGTGAACATAGAATGGAGGTGTGTGAAGTCAAAGAATGGAGGTGTGTGAAGTCATAGAATGGAGGTGTGTGAAGTTATAGAATGGATATTTGTAAAGTAAGAATGAAGGTATGTGAAGTCATAGAATGGAGGTGGGTGACGTCAAAGAATGGAGGTGTGTGAAGTCATAGAATGGAGTTGTGTGAAGTCAGAATTTAGGTGTGTGAAGTCTAAGAATGGAGGTGTGTGAAGTCACAGAAAGGAGGTGTGTGAAGTCATATAATGGAGGTGTGTGAAGTCACAGAATGGAGGTGTGTGAAGTGAGAATGGAGGTGTGAAGTCATAGAATGGAGGAGTGTGAAGTCATAGAGTGGAGGTGAGTGAAGTCACAGATTCGAGGTCTGTGAAGTCATAGAATGGAGGTGTGTGAAGTCAGAATGGAGGTGTTTGAAGTCATAGAATGGAGGTGTGTGAACTCATAGAATGGAGGTGTGTGACGTCACAATGGAAGTATGTGAAGTCATAGAATGGAGGTGTGTGAAGTCACAGAATGGAGGTGTGTGAAGTGAAAATGGAGGTGTGTGACATCCTAAAATGTAGGTGTGTGAAGTCATAGAATGGAGGTGTGTGAAATCTTAGAATGGAGGTTTGTGAAGTCACAGAATGGAGGTGTGTGAACAAAGAATGGAGGTGTGTGAAGTCACAGAATGGAGGTGTGTGAAGTCATAGCATGGAGGTATGTGAAATCATACAATGGAAGTGTGTGAAGTCATAGAATGGAGGTGTGTGAAGTCATACAATGAAGGTGTGTGAAGTCATAGAATGGAGGACTGTGAAGTCACCGAAGGGAGGTGTGTGAAATGACATAATGGAGGTGTGTGAAGTTAAAATGGAGGTGCGTGACGTCATAAAATGGAGGTGTGTGAAGTCATAGCATGGAGGTGTGTGAAATCATTGAATGGACGTTTATGAAGTCACAGAATGGAGGTGTGTGAAGTCACAGAATGAAGGTTTTTGAAGTCACAGAATTGAGGTGTGTGAAGTCATAGAATGGAGGTGAGTGAAATAACAGAATGGACGGGTATGAAGTCATAGAATGCAGGTGTGTGAAGTCACAGAATTGAGGTGTTTGAAGTCATATATTGGAGGTGTGTGAAGTCAAAATGGATGTGTGAAGTCATAGAATGGAGGTGTGTGAAGTGACAGAATTGAGGTGTTTGAAGTCATATATTGGAGGTGTGTGAAGTCAAAATGGATGTGTGAAGGCATAGGATGGAGGTGTGTGAAGTCATAGAATGGAGGTGTGTGAAGTCATAGAATGGAGTTCTTTGAAGTCATAAAATGGAGGTGTGTGAAGTCACAGAATGGAGGTGTGTGAACTCAGAATGGAGGTGTGTGAAGTCACAGAATGGAGGTTTGCGAAGTCATAGAATGGAGGTGTGTGAAGTCATAGAATGGATGTTTATGAATTAAGAATGAAGGTGTGTGAAGTCATAGAATGGAGTTGGGTGAAGTCAGAATGGAGGTGTGTGAAGTCACCGAATGGTTGTGTGTGAACTCAGAATGGAGGTGTGTGAAGTCACAGAATGGAGGTTTGCGAAGTCATAGAATGGAGGTGTGTGAAGTCATAGAATGGATGTTTATGAATTAAGAATGAAGGTGTGTGAAGTCATAGAATGGAGGTGTGTGAAGTCAGATTGGAGGTGTGAAGTCATAGAATGGAGGTGGGTGAAATCATAGAAAGGAGGTGTGTGAAGTCATAGAATGGAGGTGTGTGAAGTCATAGAATGGAGGTGTATGAAATCATAGAATGGACGTTTGTCAAGTCACAGAATGGAGATGTGTGAAGTCACAGAATGGAGGTTTGTGAAGTCACAGAATGGAGGTGTGTGAAGTCATAGCATGGAGGTATGTGAAATCATAGAATGGAAGTGTGTGAAGTCATGGAATGGAGGTTTGTGAAGTCATACAATGAAGGTGTGTGAACTCATAGAATGGAGGTGTGTGACGTCACCGCAGGGAGGTGTGTGAAGTCACAAAATGGAGGTGTGTGAAGTTAAAATGGAGGTGCGTGACGTCATAAAATGGAGGTGTGTGAAGTCATAGAATGGAGGTGTGTGAAATCATAGAATGGACGTTTGTGAAGTCACAGAATGGAGGTGTGTGAAGTCACAGAATGGAGGTTTGTGAAGTCACAGAATGGAGGTGTGTGAAGTCATAGAATGGAGGTGTGTGAAATAACAGAATGGACGGGTATGAAGTCATAGAATTGAGGTGTGTGAAGTCACAATATTGAGGTGTTTGAAGTCATATATTGGAGGTGTGTGAAGTCAAAATGGATGTGTGAAGTCATAGAATGTAGGTGTGTGAAGTCATAGAATGGAGTTGTGTGAAGTCATAGAATGGAGGTGTGTGAAGTCACAGAATGGAGGTGTTTGAAGTCACAGAATGGAGGTGTGTGAACTCAGAATGGAGGTTTGTGAAGTCACAGAATGGAGGTGTGTGAAGTCATAGAATAGAAGTGTGTGAAGACATAGAACGGATATTTCTGAAGTAAGAATGAGGGTGTGTGAAGTCACAGAATGGAGTTGTGTGAACTCAGAATGGAGGTGTGTGAAGTCACAGAATGGAGATTTGTGAAGTGATAGAATGGAGGTGTGTAAAGACATAGAATGGATATTTCTGAAGTAAGAATGAAGGTGTGTGAAGTCATAGAATGGAGGTGTGTGAACTCATAGAATGGAGGTTTGTGAAGTCACAGAATGGAGGTATGGGAAGTCAGAATGGAGGTGTGTGAAGTCATAGAATGGAGGTGTGTGAATTCAGAATGGAGGTGTGTGAAGTCATAGTATGGAGGTGTGTGAAATCATAGAATGGAGTTTTGTGAAGTCACAGAATGGAGCTGTGTGAATTCAGAATGGAGGTGTGTGAAGTCATAGAATGGAGGTGTGTGAAATCATAGAATGGAGTTTTGTGAAGTCACAGAATGGAGGTGTGTGAAGTCACAGAATGGAGGTTTGTGAAGTCATAGAATGGAGTTATGTGAAGTCATATTTGAGGGGTGTGAAGTCGGAGAATGGAGGTGTGTGAAGTCACAGAATGGAGGTGGGTGAAGTCACAGAATGGAGGTGTTTGAAGTCATAGAATGGAGGTGTATGAAAACACAGAATGGACGGGTATGAAGTCATAGAATGGAGGTGAGTGAAGTCATAGAATGGAGGTGTGTGAAGTCAAAGAATGGAGGTGTGTGAAGTCACCGAATGGACGTGTGTGAACTGAGAATGGAGGTGTGTGAAGTCACAGAATGGAGGTGTGTGAAATCACCGAATGGACGTGTGTGACCTGAGAATGGAGGTGTGTGAAGTCACAGAATGGAAGTTTGCGAAGACATAGAATGGAGGTGTGTGAAGTCATAGAATGGAGGTGTGTGAAGTCACCAAATGGACGTGTGTGAACTGAGAATGGAGGTGTGTGAAGTCACAGAATGGAGGTTTGCGAAGACATAGAATGGAGGTGTGTGAAGTCATAGAATGGATTTTTCTGAATTAAGAATGAAGGTGTGTGAAGTCATAGAAAGGAGGTGTGTGAACTCATAGAATGGAGGTGTGTGAAGTCGTGGAATGGAGGTGTGTGAAGTCAAAGAATGGAGGTATGTGAAGTCATAGAATGGATGTTTCTGAAGTAAGAATGAAGGTGTGTGAGGTCATAGAATGGAGGTGTGTGCACTCATAGAATGGAGGTGTGTGAAGTCAAAGAATGGAGGTGTGTGAAGTCAGAGTGGAGTTGTGTAGTCATAGATTGGATGTTGGTGAAGTCATACAAAGGAGGTGTGGGAAGTCATAGAATGGAGCAGTGTGAAGTCATAGAGTGCAGGTGAGTGAAGTCAGAGATTCGAGGTCTGTGAAGTCATAGAATGGAGGTGTGTGATGTCAGAATAGGGTGTGCGAAGTCATAGAATAGAGGTGTGTGAAGTCAGAATGGAGGTGTTTAAAGTCATAGATGGAGGTGTGTGAAGTCATAGTATGGAGGTTTTTGAAATCATAGTATGGAGTTTTGTGAAGTCACAGAATGGAGCAGTGTGAATTCAGAATGGAAGTGTGTGAAGTCACAGTATGGAAGTGTGTGAAGTCAGATTGGAGGTGTGAAGTCATAGAATGGAGGTGGGTGAAATCATAGAAAGGAGGTGTGTGAAGTCATAGAATGGAGGAGTGTGAAGTCATAGAGTGGAGGTAAGTGAAGTCACAGATTCGAGGTCTGTGAAGTCATAGAATGGAGGTGTGTGAAGTCAGAATGGAGGTGTGTGAAGTCATAGAATGGAGTTGTGTGAACTCACAGAATGGAGTTGTGTGATGTCACAATGGAAGTGTGTGAAGTCATAGAAAGGAGGTGTGGGAAGTCATAGAATGGAGGAGTGTGAAGTCATAGAGTGCAGGTGAGTGAGGTCACAGATTCGAGGACTGTGAAGTCATAGAATGGAGGTGTGTGATGTCAGAATGGAGGTTTGTGAAGTCATACAATGGAGGTGTGTGAAGTCACAGAATGGAGGTGTGTGAACTCAGAATGGAGGTATGTGAAGTCACAGAATGGAGGTGTGTGAAGTCATAGCATGGAGGTGTGTGAAGTGATATAATGGAGGTGTGTGATGTCACAGAATGGAGGTGGGTGAAGTCAGATTGGAGGTGTGAAGTCATAGAATGGAGTTGGGTGAAGTCATAGAAAGGAGGTGTGTGAAGTCATAGAATGGAGGAGTGTGAAGTCATAGAGTGGAGGTAAGTGAAGTCACAGATTCGAGGTCTGTGAAGTCATAGAATGGAGGTGTGTGAAGTCAGAATGGAGGTGTGTGAAGTCATAGAATGGAGGTGTGTGAACTCATAGAATGGAGTTGTGTGATGTCACAATGGAAGTGTGTGAAGTCATAGAAAGGAGGTGTGGGAAGTCATAGAATGGAGGAGTGTGAAATCATAGAGTGCAGGTGAGTGAGGTCACAGATTCGAGGTCTGTGAAGTCATAGAATGGAGGTGTTTGATGACAGAATGGAGGTGTGCGAAGTCATAGAATAGAGGTGTGTGAAGTCAGAATGGAGGTGTGTGAAGTAATACATGGAGTTCTGTGAAGTCATAGTATGGAGGTGTGTGAAATCATAGAATGGAGTTTTGTGAAGTCACAGAATGGAGCTGTGTGAATTCAGAATGGAGGTGTGTGAAGTCATAGAATGGAGGTGTGTGAAATCAGAGAATGGACGTTTGTGAAGTCACAGAATGGAGGTGTGTGAAGTCACAGAATGGAGGTTTGTGAAGTGATAGAATGGAGGTATGTGAAGTCATATTTGAGGGGTGTGAAGTCGGAGAATTGAGGTGTGTGAAGTCACAGAATGGAGGTGGGTGAAGTCACAGAATGGAGGTGTGTGAACTCAGAATGGAGGTGTGTGAAGTCACAGAATGGAGGTGTGTGAAGTCATAGCATGGAGATATGTGAAATCATAGAATGGAAGTATGTGAAGTCATGGAATGGAGGTGTGTGAAGTCATACAATGAAGGTGTGTGAAGTCACAGAATGGAGGTGTGTGAAGTCAGATTGGAGGTGTGAAGTCATAGAAAGGAGGTGGGTGAAATCATAGAAAGGAGGGGTGTGAAGTCATAGAATGGAGGTGTGTGAAGTCATAGAATGGAGGTGTGTGAAATCATAGAATGGACGTTTGTGAAGTCACAGAATGGAGGTGTGTGAAGTCACAGAATGGAGGTTTGTGAAGTCACAGAATGAAGGTGTGTGAAGTCATAGCATGGAGGTATGTGAAATCATAGAATGCAAGTGTGTGAAGTTATGGAATGGAGGTTTGTGAAGTCATACAATGAAGGTGTGTGAAGTCACAGAATGGAGGTGTGTGAAGTCACCGAAGGGAGGTGTGTGAAGTCACATAATGGAGGTGTGTGAAGTTAAAATGGAGGTGCGTGACGTAATAAAATGGAGGTGTGTGAAGTCATAGAATGGAGGTGTGTGAAATCATAGAATGGAGGTGTGTGAAGTCACAGAATGGAGGTGTGTGAAGTCACAGAATGGAGGTTTGTGAAGTCAAAGAATGGAGGTGTGTGAAGTCATAGAATGGAGGTGTGTGAAATAACAGAATGGACGGCTATGAAGTCATAGAATTGAGGTGTGTGAAGTCACAATATTGAGGCGTGTGAAGTCATAAATTGGAGGTGTGTGAAGTCAAAATGGATGTGTGAAGTTATAGAATGGAGGTGTGTGAAGTCACAGAATTGAGGTGTTTGAAGTCATATATTGGAGGTGTGTGAAGTCAAAATGGATGTGTGAAGTCATAGAATGGAGGTGTGTGAAGTCATAGAATGGAGGTGTGTGAAGTCATAGAATGGAGTTGTGTGAATTCATGGGATGGAGGTGTGTGAAGTCACAAAATGGAGGTGTTTGAAGTCACAGAATGGAGGTGTGTGAACTCAGAATGGAGGTTTGTGAAATCACAGAATGGAGGTGTGTGAAGTCATAGAATGGAAGTGTGTGAAGTCATAGAATGGAGGTTTGTGAAGTCAGAATGGAGATGTGTGAAGTCACTGAATGGAGTTGTGTGAACTCAGAATGGAGGTGTGTGAAGTCACAGAATGGAGATTTGTGAAGTGATAGAATGGAGGAGTGTGAAGACATAGAATGGATATTTCTGAAGTCAGAATGAAGGTGTGTGAAGTCACAGAATGGAGGTGTGTGAATTCAGAATGGAGGTGTGTGAAGTCATAGTATGGAGGTGTGTGAAATCATAGAATGGAGTTTTGTGAAGTCACAGAATGGTGCTGTGTGAATTCAAAATGGAGGTGTGTGAAGTCATAGAATGGAGGTGTGTAAAATCAGAGAATGGACATTTGTGAAGTCACAGAATGGAGGTGTGCGAAGTAACAAAATGGAGGTTTGTAAAGTCATAGAATGCAGTTATGTGAAGTCATATTTGAGGGGTGTGAAGTCGGAGAATGGAGGTGTGTGAAGTCACAGAATGGATGTGGGTGAAGTCACACAATGGAGGTGTTTGAAGTCATAGAATGGTGGTGTGTGAAAACACAGAATGGACAGGTATGAAGTCATACAATGGAGGTGTGTGAAGTCACAGAATTGAGGTGTTTGAAGTAACATATTGGAGGTGTGTGAAATCAAAATGGATGTGTGAAGTCATAGAATGGAGGTGTGTGAAGTCATAGAATGGAGGTGTGTGAAGTCAAAGAATGGAGGTGTGTGAAGTCACAGAATAGAGGTGTGTGAAGTCACAGAACGGAGGTGCGTGAAGTCACCGAATGGACGTGTGTAAACTGAGAATGGAGGTGTGTGAAGTCACAGAATGGAGGTGTGTGAAGTCACCGAATGGACATGTGTGAACTGAGAATGGAGGTGTGTGATGTCACAGAATGGAGGTTTGCGAAGACATAGAATGGAGGTGTGTGAAGTCATAGAATGGAGGTGTGTGAAGTCACCGAATGGACGTGTGTGAACTGAGAATGGAGGTGTGTGAAGTCACAGAATGGAGGTTTGCGAAGACATAGAATGGAGGTGTGTGAAGTCATAGAATGGATTTTTCTGAATTAAGAATGAAGGTGTGTGAAGTCATAGAATGGAGGTGTGTGAACTCATAGAATGGAGGTGTGTGAAGTCGTGGAATGGAGGTGTGTAAAGTCAAAGAATGGAGGTGTGTGAAGTCATAGAATGGGTATTTCTGAAGTAAGAATGAAGGTGTGTGAAGTCATAGAATGGAGGTGTGTGAACTCATAGAATTGAGGTGTGTGAAGTCAGAATGGAGTTGTGTAGTCATAGATTGGAGGTTGGTGAAGTCATAGAAAGGAGGTGTGGGAAGTCATAGAATGGAGCAGTGTGATGTCATAGAGTGCAGGTGAGTGAAGTCAGAGATTCGAGGTCTGTGAAGTCATAGAATGGATGTGTGTGTTGTCAGAATGGGGGTGTGCGAAGTCATAGAATAGAGGTGGGTGAAGTCAGAATGGAGGTGTGTAAAGTCATAGATGGAGTTGTGTGAAGTCATAGTATGGAGGTATTTGAAATCATAGAATGGAGTTTTGTTAAGTCACAGAATGGAGCAGTGTGAATTCAGAATGGAAGTGTGTGAAGTCATAGTATGGAGGTGTGTGAAGTCAGAATGGAGGTGTGTGAACTGATAGAATGGAGGTGTGTCACGTCACAATGGAAGTGTGTGAAGGCATAGAATGGAGGTGTGTGAAGTCACAGAATGGAGGTGTGTGAAGTCATAGAATGGAGGTGTGTGAAGTCACAGAATGGAGGTGTGTGACGTCAAAGAATGGAGGTGTGTGAAGTCATAGAATGGAGCTGTGTGAAGTCAGAATTTAGGTGTGTGAAGTCAAAGAATGGAGGTGTGTGAAGTCATAGAATCGAGGTGTGTGAAGTCATAGAATGGAGGTGTGTGAAGTCAGAATGGAGGTTTGTGAAGTCACAGAATTGAGGTGTGTGAACATAGAATGGAGGTGTGTGAAGTCAAAGAATGGAGGTGTGTGAAGTCATAGAATGGAGGTATGTGAAGTCATATAATGTATGTTTGTGAAGTAAGAATGAAGGTGTGTGAAGTCATAGAATGGAGGTGTGTGAACTCATAGAATGGAGGTGTGTGAAGTCACAGAATGGAGGTGTGTGAAGTCAGAATGGAGGTGTGAAGTCACAGAATGGAGGTGGGTGAAGTCATAGAAAGGAGGTGTGGGAAGTCACAGAATGGAGGAGTGTGAAGTCATAGAATGTACGTGAGTGAAGTCACAGTTTCGAGGTCTTTGAAGTCCTAGAATGGAGGTGTGTGAAGTCAGAATGGAGGTGTGTGAAGTCATAGAATGGAGGTGTGTGATCTCATAGAATGGAGGTGTGTGATGTCACAGAATGGAGGTGTATGAAGTCAAAATGGAGGTGTGTGACGTCCTAAAATGAAGGTGTGTGAAGTCATAGAATGGAGGTGTGTGAAATCACAGAAAGGAGGTTTGTGAAGTCACAGAATTGAGGTGTGTGAATTCAGAATGGAGGTTTGCGAAGTCATAGAATGCAGGTGTGTGAAGTCATAGAATGGATGTTTATGAATTAAGAATGAAGGTGTGTGAAGTCATAGAATGGAGGTGTGTGAACTCAAGAATGGAAATGTGTGAAGTCGTGGAATGGAGGTGTGTGAGGTCAAAGAATGGAGGTGTGGAAGTCATAGAATGGATGTTTCTGAAGTAAGAATGAAGGTGTGTGAAGTCATAGAATGGAGGCGTGTGAAGTCACAGAATGGAGGTGTGTGAAGTCATATAATGGAGGTGTGTGAAGTCACAGAATGGAGGTGTGTGAAGTCAGAATGGAGGTGTGAAGTCATAGAATGGAGGTGGGTGAAATCATAGAAAGGAGGTGTGGGAAGTCATAGAATGGAGGAGTGTGAAATCATAGAGGGGAGGTGAGAGAAGTCACAGATTCGAGGTCTGTGAAGTCATAGAATGGAGGTGTGTGAAGTCAGAATGGAGGTGTGAAGTCATAGAATGGAGGTGTGTGAACACATAGAATTGAGGTGTGTGACGTCACAATGGAAGTATGTGAAGTCATAGAATGGAGGTGTGTGAAGTCACAGAATGGAGGTGTGTGAAGTCAAAATAGAGGTGTGTGACGTCCTAAATGTAGGTGTGTGAAGTCATAGAATGGAGGTGTGTAACATCTTAAAATGGAGGTTTGTGAAGTCACGGAATGGAGGTGTGTGAACAAAGAATGGAGGTGTGTGAAGTCACAGAATGGAGGTGTGTGAAGTCATAGCATGGAGGTATGTGAAATCATAGAATGGAAGTGTGTGAAATCATAGAATGGAGGTGTGTGAGGTCATACAATGAAGGTGTGTGAAGTCATAGAATGGAGGTGTGTGAAGTTAAAATGTATGTGCGTGACGTCATAAAATGGACGTGTGTGAAGTCAAAGCATGGAGGTGTGTGAAATCATAGAATGGACGTTTGTGAAGTCACAGAATGGAGGTGTGTGAAGTCACAGAATGAAGGTTTGTGAAGTCACAGAATGGAGGTGTGTGAAGTCATAGAATGGAGGTGTGTGACATAACAGAATGGACGGGTATGCAGTCATAGAATGCAGGTGTGTGAAGTCACAGAATTGAGGTGTTTGAAGTCATATATTGGAGGTGTGTGAAGTCAAAATGGATGTGTGAAGTCATAGAATGGAGGTGTGTGAAGTCATAAAATGGAGGTGTGTGAAGTCATACAATGGAGGTGTGTGAAGTCATAGAATGGAGGTTTGTGAAGTCACAGAATGGAGGTGTGTGAAGTCATAGAATGGAGTTGGGTGAAGTCAGAATGGAGGTGTGTGAAATCACCGAATGGAGGTGTGAGAACTCAGAATGGAGGTGTGTGAAGTCACAGAATGGAGGTTTGTGAAGTCATAGAATGGAGGTGTGTGAAGTCATAGAATGGATGTTTATGAATTAAGAATGAAGGTGTGTGAAGTCATAGAATGGAGGTGTGTGAACTCATATAATGGAGGTGTGTGAAGTCGTGGAATGGAGGTGTGTGAAGCCAAAGAATGGAGGTGTGGGAAGTCATAGAATGGATGTTTCTGAAGTAAGAATGAAGGTGTGTGAATTCATAGAAAGGAGGTGTGGGAAGTCATAGAATGGAGGAGTGTGAAGTCATAGAGTGCAGGTGAGTGAAGTCACAGTTTCGAGGTCTGAGAAGTCATAGAATGGAGGTGTGTGATGTCAGAATGGGGGTATGCGAAGTCACAGAATAGATGTGTGTGAAGTCAGAATGGAGGTGTGTGAAGTCTTAGATGGAGTTGTGTGAAGTCATAGTATGGAGGTGTTTGAAATTATAGAATGGAGTTTTGTAAAGTCACAGAATGGAGCTGTGTGAATTCAGAATGGAAGTGTGTAAAGTCATAGAATGGAGGTGTGTGAAGTCAGAATGGAGGTGTGTGAACTCATAGAATGGAGGTGTGTCACGTCACAATGGAAGTGTGTGAAGTCATAGAATGGAGGTGTGTGACGTCACAGAATGGAAGTGTGTGAAGTCATAGAATGGAGGAGTGTGAAGTCATAGAGTGCAGGTGAGTGAAGTCACAGTTTCGAGGTCTGTGAAGTCATAGAATGGAGGTGTGTGATGTCAGAATGGAGGTGTGTGAACTCATAGAATGGAGGTGTGTGAAGTCAGAATGGAAGTGTGTGAACTCATAGAATGGAGGTGTGTGACGTCACAATGGAAGTGTGTGAAGTCATAGAATGCAGGTGTGTGAAGTCACAGAATGGAGGTGTGTGAAGTCATAGAATGGAGGTGTGTGAAGTCACAGAATGGAGGTGTGTGACGTCAAAGAATGGAGGTGTGTGAAGTCATAGAATGGAGCTGTGTGAAGTCAGAATTTAGGTGTGTGAAGTCAAAGAATGGAGGTGTGTGAAGTCATAGAATTTAGGTGTGTGAAGTCATAGAATGGAGGTGTGTGAAATCAGAATTTAGGTTTGTGATGCCACAGAATTGAGGTGTGTGAACATAGAATGGAGGTGTGTGAAGTCAAAGAATGGAGGTGTGTGAAGTCATAGAATGGAGGTATGTAAAGTCATATAATGTATGTTTGTGAAGTAAGAATGAAGGTGTGTGAAGTCATAGAATGGAGGTGTGTGAAGTCAGAGAATGGAGGTGTGTGAAGTTATAGAATGGAGGTGTGTGAAGTCACAGAATGGAGGTGTGTGAAGTCAGAATGGAGGTGTGAAGTCATAGAATGGAGGTGGGTGAAGTCATAGAAAGGAGGTGTGGGAAGTCATAGAATGGAGGAGTGTGAAGTCATAGAGTGGAGGTGAGTGAAGTCACAGATTCGAGGTCTGTGAAGTCCAAGAATGGAGGTGTGTGAAGTCAGAATGGAGGTGTGTGAAGTCATAGAATGGAGGTGTGTGAACTCATATAATGGAGGTGTGTGACGTCACAATGGAAGTGTGTGAAGTCATAGAATGAAGGTGTGTGATTTCACAGAATGGAGGTGTATGAAGTCAAAATGGAGGTGTGTGACGTCCTAAAATATAGGTGTGTGAAGTCATAGAATGGAGGTGTGTGAAATCACCGAATGGAGGTTTGTGAAGTCACAGAATGGAGGTGTGTGAAGTCACAGAATGGAGGTGTGTGAAGTCATAGCAAGGAGGTATGTGAAATCATAGAATTGAAGTGTGTGAAGTCATAGAATGGAGGTTTGTGAAGTCATACAATGAAGGTGTGTGAAGTCATGGAATGGAGGTGTGTGAAGTCACCGAAGGGAGGTTTGTAAAATCACATAATGGAGGTGTGTGAAGTTAAAATGGAGGTGCGTGACGTCATAAAATGGAGGTGTGTGAAGTCATAGCATGGAGGTGTGTGAAATCATAGAATGGACGTTTGTGAAGTCACAGAATGGAGGTGTGTGAAGTCACAGAATGAAGGTTTGTGAAGTCACAGAATTGAGGTGTGTGAAGTCATAGAATGGAGGTGAGTGAAATAACAGAATGGACGGGTATGAAGTCATAGAATGCACGTGTGTGAAGTCACAGAATTGAGGTGTTTGAAGTCATATATGGGAGGTGTGTGAAGTCAAAATGGATGTGTGAAGTCATAGAATGGAGGTGTGGGAAGTGACAGAAATGAGGTGTTTGAAGACATATATTGGAGGTGTGTGAAGTCAAAATGGATGTGTGAAGGCATAGAATGGAGGTGTGTGAAGTCATAGAATGGAGGTGTGTGAAGTCATAAAATGGAGTTCTTTGAAGTCATAAAATGGAGTTGTGTGAGGTCACAGAATGGAGGTGTGTGAAGTCATAGAATGGAGTTGTGTGAAGTCAGAATGGAGGTGTGTGAAGTCATAGAATTAATGTTTATGAATTAAGAATGAAGGTGTGTGAAGTCATAGAATGGAGGTGTGTGAACTCATAGAATGGAGGTGTGTGAAGTCGTGGAATGGAGGTGTGTGAAGTCAAAGAATGGAGGTGTGGGAAGTCATAGAATGGATGTTTCTGAAGTAAGAATGAAGGTGTGTGAGTCATAGAAAGGAGCTGTGTGAACTCAGAGAATGGAGATGTGTGAAGTCACACAAAGGAGGTGAGTGAAGTCAGAATGGAGGTGTGTGGTCATAGATGGGAGGTGGGTGAAGTCATAGAAAGGAGGTGTGGGAAGTCATAGAATGGTGGAGTGTGAAGGCATAGAGTGCAGGTGAGTGAAGTCACAGTTTCGAAGTCTGTGAAGTCATAGAATGGAGGTGTGTGAAGTCAGAATGGAACTGTGTGAACTCATAAAATGGCAGTGTGTGACTTCACAATGGAAGTGTGTGAAGTCATAGAATGGAGCTGTGTGAAGTCACAGAATGGAGTTTTGTGAAGTCATAGAATGGAGGTGTGTGAAGTCACAGAATGGAAGTGTGTGAAGTCATAGAATGGAGGTGTGTGAAGTTATAGAATGGATGTTTGTAAAGTAAGAATGAAGGTATGTGAAGTCATAGAATGGAGGTGTGTGACGTCAAAAAATGGAGGTGTGTGAAGTCATAGAATGGAGTTGTGTGAAGTCAGAATTTAGGTGTGTGAAGTCAAAGAATGGAGCTGTGTGAAGTCATAGAATGGAGGTGTGTGAAGTCATAGAATGGAGGTGTGTGAAGTCAGAATGGAGGTTTGTGAAGTCACAGAATTGAGGTGTGTGAACATAGAATGGAGGTGTGTGAAGTCAAAGAATGGAGGTGTGTGAAGTCATAGAATGGAGGTGTGTGAAGTCATATAATGTATATTTGTGAAGTGAGAATGAAGGTATGTGAAGTCATAGAATGGAGTTGTGTGAAGTCACAGAATGGAGGTGTGTGAAGTCATATAATGTAGGTGTGTGAAGTCACAGAATGGAGGTGTGTGAAGTGAGAATGGAGGTGTGAAGTCATAGAATGGAGGTGGGTGAAGTCATAGAAAGGAGGTGTGGGAAGTCATAGAATGGAGGAGTGTGAAGTCATAGAGTGGAGGTGAGTGAAGTCACAGATTCGAGGTCTGTGAAGTCATAGAATGGAGGTGTGTGAAGTCAGAATGGAGGTGTGTGAATTCATAGAATGGAGGTGTGTGAACTCATAGAATGGAGGTGTGTGACGTCACAATGGAAGTATGTGAAGTCATAGAATGGAGGTGTGTGAAGTCACAGAATGGAGGTGTGTGAAGTGAAAATGGAGGTGTGTGACATCCTAAAATGTAGGCGTGTGAAGTCATAGAATGGAGGTGTGTGAAATCTTAGAATGGAGGTTTGTGAAGTCACAGAATGGAGGTGTGTGAACAAAGAATGGAGGTGTGTGAAGTCACAGAATGGAGGTGTGTGAAGTCATAGCATGGAGGTATGTGAAATCATAGAACGGAAGTGTATGAAGTCATAGAATGGAGGTGTGTGAAGTCATACAATGAAGGTGTGTGAAGTCATAGAATGGACGTGTGTGAAGTCACCGAAGGGAGGTGTGTGAAATGACATAATGGAGGTGTGTGAAGTTAAAATGGAGGTGCGTGACGTCATAAAATGGAGGTGTGTGAAGTCCTAGCATGGAGGTGTGTGAAATCATAGAATGGACGTTTGTGAAGTCACAGAATGGAGGTGTGTGAAGTCACAGAATGAAGGTTTTTGAAGTCACAGAATTGAGGAGTGTGAAGTCATAGAATGGAGGTGAGTGAAATAGCAGAATGGACGGGTATGAAGTCATAGAATGGAGGTGTGTGAAGTCACAGAATGGAGTTTTGTGAAGTCATAGAATGGAGGTGTGTGAAGTCACAGAATGGAAGTGTGTGAAGTCATAGAATTGAGGTGTGTGAAGTTATAGAATGGATGTTTGTAAAGTAAGAATGAAGGTATGTGAAGTCATAGAATGGAGGTGTGTGACGTCAAAGAATGGAGGTGTGTGAAGTCATAGAATGGAGGTGTGTGAAGTCACAGAATGGAGGTGTGTGAAGTGAAAATGGAGGTGTGTGACATCCTAAAATGTAGGCGTGTGAAGTCATAGAATGGAGGTGTGTGAAATCTTAGAATGGAGGTTTGTGAAGTCACAGAATGGAGGTGTGTGAACAAAGAATGGAGGTGTGTGAAGTCACAGAATGGAGGTGTGTGAAGTCATAGCATGGAGGTATGTGAAATCATAGAACGGAAGTGTGTGAAGTCATAGAATGGAGGTGTGTGAAGTCATACAATGAAGGTGTGTGAAGTCATAGAATGGAGGTGTGTGAAGTCACCGAAGGGAGGTGTGTGAAATGACATAATGGAGGTGTGTGAAGTTAAAATGGAGGTGCGTGACGTCATAAAATGGAGGTGTGTGAAGTCCTAGCATGGAGGTGTGTGAAATCATAGAATGGACGTTTGTGAAGTCACAGAATGGAGGTGTGTGAAGTCACAGAATGAAGGTTTTTGAAGTCACAGAATTGAGGAGTGTGAAGTCATAGAATGGAGGTGAGTGAAATAACAGAATGGACGGGTATGAAGTCATAGAATGGAGGTGTGTGAAGTCACAGAATGGAGTTTTGTGAAGTCATAGAATGGAGGTGTGTGAAGTCACAGAATGGAAGTGTGTGAAGTCATAGAATTGAGATGTGTGAAGTTATAGAATGGATGTTTGTAAAGTAAGAATGAAGGTATGTGAAGTCATAGAATGGAGGTGTGTGACGTCAAAGAATGGAGGTGTGTGAAGTCATAGAATGGAGGTGTGTGAAGTCACAGAATGGAGGTGTGTGAAGTCAAAATGGAGGTGTGTGACATCCTAAAATGTAGGCGAGTGACGTCATAGAATGGAG
>JANJXV010001428.1:0-57500 GCA_024803745.1 Megascapheus bottae
AGGGAATTTTTAAAAGGATGAATCAGGGGAGGTTTCAGCAAACAATGTCACATTTGATGAAAGGCCAAGCTGTTGTCAGGAATGGAATTGTTACAAGGATATCAAATACTTTGAGTGTGAATGTTCCCAGCAGAGGAAATGGTAGACTCAAAATGCTTTAGGTCTATTTCAAGACAGTGAAGTTGTCGATACTGCTAGAGTACAGTGACTCAGAGAAGAAACAAAAAGAGATAAGGTGTCAGTCAGTTGGTCACTGCTGTGATAAGTACCTGAGACAAACAATTTGAATGGAAGAAGGCTGGACTTTTCACTTACAGTTTGGGAGGTAACAAAAAAGATTTTACAGTTCTTTTCCTAACATGATCTTTTTCTTTACTGCATCATTGTAGAGGATAATGTATTTGAGTTGAGTGTTTTTTCAGATGTAGAATTGGCCTATTTTTTGATTTTCATTTTCACTCCTTTCTTCAGTCTTTTTGGCCTCCAGTCATTGCCTATGATCTCCCCTTTCCTGAGAACTTGGCCTAAGTTCTACTCAGTGATTTCCTCCATTTTGAAATCCTCCCAGTGAGTTCTGGTTCACTCTTTCAAAGTCTACACTTTGTTCTCTTCTGAGGTTCTCACAAGCAGGTTTGATTCTTTCTCCCTCAGGTCTGGCATAACCTTTCTATTGATCTTCTGTTACCTAAAATTTAATGTCTTCATGTACTCCTATTGAAGTTACATTCATGTTCATGTCTTTCGCATTATAAATAGAAATTCCCAGGGGAAGGGGCAGTTCCTGATAATTTGCCTTCCATCTTTCGTGTACATTAAAACCATCTTTTACAGATAGTAAACATTAAAAATTCAGCTATAGAAAGGAAATTATTTTTAAACAGTTGGAAAACATAATGACTGCTCTCCTGAGGTTCCCTGCAGTTATAAAGAAGAGTCATACTGTTATCAGCAATTCCCTTGGTAACTTTCTCAAGTTGAGGGAACTGAGGGAAAATCTCGGAACCTGATGCTATAATGAGGGACATAGTATTTTGGAATTTTCTGTCTTTTACCTTCCCAGGACCACATCCATCTACTTTGATGTTGCACTAAGCAGTCAGAGATTTTGGCAGCTTCATGTGTATCATGCAAATATCTTTTTATCCAATCATATGAGAATCTGATGATTACAGGGTATGAAACCTGGAACATTTATCAAGTGTTGCCATAACCCTAATTAGAAATGTTCATAGGGGTATAGAGAGAGGCATTCTGGAAACTAAGATATTCATCCACTTCCTCTGCCAAATGCTAGTCATATTCTTGGTATGTATTCAAAAAACAAGTACTTCAGAATTTGATAGAGTACTTATATGCTAGCAGGAAAACAAAGCATTGATAATGGTTTTAACAATATTTGTTTTTATTAAGTAATTGTAGGAAGAAGTTTCAATCCCCAAAGTTAGGTTATGAATTCAGTGTGTTAGTCAGTGTTTTCCTGATAAATGTTTTAAGAAAGGGGGTTGTGTTGAGATGAGAGAGAGACAGAGAGAGACATCAGAAGCAAGGTTTACTTGGGTTTGTCTTATGTATGTATGTGTGTATGTAAATGAGAACTTGTAAAACTAATATGTTCTAAAATGGTTAAAAATAACCCTAAAATTCCAGAATAATGTTACTAATAGAAGGTAGATTGACAGTATTCATAATTACTGGGGTCCAGTATAACAGTAATACATGAGGCTTGCACAATTGATTTTTATTAATAAAATAATGTAAATTTACAGTTACTATAAAAATTATCATTGTATGTCATTCTATTTTCATTTGAAAAAATTTAAGACACATTAGAGACATGCTATGATGATGGACAGAGGTGGCACTAAGGCTCATGGAATCAGCAGAAGTAGGCGAGAATGACAGAGCTCAGCGATTCCTGAGCTCTGGGGCCCTAGAGGCCTGAGTGGGTAGTGGCAATTTCCCCACAAAAGTACTCTGAGCACAAAATCAGAAGTGCTTTGCAACTCAGTCCTATCAGATTTCAAGACGAATACATATTTTTGACCAAATGGCATTTACTTTAAAATGGGAACTGGTGGCATTTGAAAAAAAGAGCAGCCATTGCTCTTTATGCCAGACATAATAGTTATTTAATGCTGACCTCATGGAGACAGACAAGTGTAGGGAGAGCAGTTTTTATTTTGAGTGATCCAGAGTGCATGTGTGCGTGTCAGATGGGACTTGAACTGTGGAGGCTCTGTGGGGCCGCCAATCTGAAAACACAGTGACCTGAACTGGCCACATCAGTAATGGTTTCCCCGTGATTCACACATTGCTGCTGGAATTCTTCTTTTTTTTTCTGTCAACACCAAGACGACTTGGTGTAGCGATTATTATTTGCATCCCTCACACACATATTCTTTCTGCACTATATTATGGTTTCGGTGGGAAAAAAAAAGAAGAAAATAAAGATTGCACATCAAATAGTTGACTTCTCTGATTGAAGTTTTAAAAACTGATGGGATGATTCATGAACTCTGTCCCTGAAAACAGAAGCAAACAACACTCTCCAGCTGGAGTTGATAGACTATCTATGCTGTTCTGCTCTTAGATTTCTACGCCATGGCTCATCCACCCCTTCATCACAGTCTCTTAGGTGTGTTACCTTTTCCTGCAGAATCTTGTTGTACTTTAGTCATCAGGGATTTCATAAGTTTGTGAAGGGTGCCTTGATATTGAAATGAAATTCTGACTGATTAAAAATAAGTATAAGCACTTTACTAAAATGTTTCTTAATGTTTTTCAAGCTGTTTGATAGGTAAATCCTCATATTTTATTGTCTGCATCGCCATTAGTTGATTTTTCCTAGCATAAGTCCAACAAATGAACTCTGAAACAAATGTCTTTCACATGTCTTGGTACCCGTTTCCCTCCCCCCCACACCCCCCACCCGTCTTGGTTTTCCCCCTTCCCTATCAAATTTCAAATATCCAAATACAAATAAATTCAATATATCAGATAACAAAGTGAGATACTATACCAATATGAGATAACCAAGGGACAGCAAAGGAGATGAGAGACAACATAGTACATTAAGGACAACAATCATTCATTATATGGCTTTTGTTTCACCATCCTGGAGGTCCTTTCAATAAGCTTCACATTATATGTTCTTATGTATCAAGATTTTGCTCTATTGCAAATCTTTTAGACTGCGCGTATATTTTCATTATGGTCTTTTTTGTTATTTCATCAGAATTAGCAGTGCAAACTTCAATTGTTCTTAAGGGCTGAATGGACAATATTGTTAAAAATGTTTTCTATATTTTTAATTTATTTTGGACGTTGATCAAGTCTGACCCAGATACAAGAACTGGAGTGCTTTAGCACTCCAGGACTTGGGCATGATGGGTAGGTAACATTAATCACTTTTTGGGTCCCATCCAGTAGATAACTGTTTAGTGTTACCAGTTTCTCCAGGCTCTTAAAATATCATTTAATTATCAAATTTGCTATAATATAGGCACTTTTAGTTAGATTTTATGGAAAGTTGATCAAAAATAGGGTTAATTCACTAAGCCAGAGCGCAACCCATCACTTCCATTTCCAACTGGAACCAACTATAGATAGAAGAAAATTACAAATTAGTGAGTTATGTTATTACTAATCACGTGGGTAATATTGAAAGTAGAAAACAAAAGAAAGCTATCATGGTTAGATTCATTTTGGCTTATATTTTTCCTTGGTTACTCCAAAAGGGTGCTAAGCTTTCCTTGGTGCTTTCCACTGTTAATCCTGTACTTGTGACTGAAACCTTATTGGAAACAGTCATAGCAGATGCAGTTAGCATGAGATGATTACCAATGACTGTGAGCCATCAATCTAAGGACTGGATATCTTTTTAGAGAAGGGAGAAGGACAGTTGGACATAGGAATCCTGAGGGAAGAGAACCATATAAAGATGGACACAGAAATGAGTGAGGAAGCTCCAAGGAGAATTGCCAGATAGATATACCAAGAAAAATGTGTTTCCAGGCCTCTTAGACACACACACACACACACACACACACACACACACACACACACACACACAGACTTATATTTAGGTAGTGGAGTATTGATACACACTGTGAAAGAAAGAATGGACGCTAAGGATGAATATTCACCATGTGCTAGTAGGCAGGAAGTTTTGACTTTTCTTGGGTGCAAAATTTAAGCTGCAGTGTGAATGATGAAAAGTAGTGACACCAAAGAATGGCAGAATTGTGATTCTGCTTTCTGGGCTGAGAG
Source organism: Megascapheus bottae (assembly GCA_024803745.1). NCBI lineage: Eukaryota > Metazoa > Chordata > Mammalia > Rodentia > Geomyidae > Megascapheus > Megascapheus bottae. The sequence goes on from JANJXV010001428.1 coordinate 4,270, forward strand.
ATAATATTCATAGCATTAAGTATAAAGTTTGAACTTTTTCACACTCTGAACTTTGGAGTTGAACTGTGCTCAACATGTGCATAATAGGGCATGGCAGGAGAAGGAACGTGAGTGAAGGAGGTGAGTTTATACTTAGTTGTTCAGAAAATGCCAAATACTGTCTGGACTTACATGCTACATTCTGCTTCATGACAGTAGAGAAAAGTGAATCTTATAAAGCCAGGCTTCTATTCCAGGACTATAGTTCTACAGAATCAACAAGTAGGGGAGGTAGGAAAGGAAACCCAAGGTATACAATACCAGATATTGTGCTCTGTTCATTATACTGTATTATTTCTTATCAATAAATCACTGTTAAATAAAGGAATATGTAAGTTGGTGAAACTTGGTGAATATGAACATTTAAAACATCTTACTGTAAAATAAATTGGATATTTTATCTTGAAAACTCTTGTTTGGACAGTTATATAGATTCTCAATGGATATAGTTTTATCTTGAATTGGAAATGCCCCTTCTGTTTCCCTAAGACCTGTTCATCACAAACCAGTATTTTCAGGCCTCGGATGATCAGAAGCTCAGAGTTTAAATCTGGGTAGTTATGAGATTTTTAATCTTACCCAGTATAGGATTTCAAATGAAGAAACTAAAATGTGTTTTAATTTGAGACAAGTTTGGTGGCATTTTATACTTCAGTGGGTTCTAAATTGCAAGACCCTTTTCACCTTCTACCACTGGTTCCTTCTGTTCACCTGCCTGGAGAAACAAGTGTCATATAAAGTGATGGCAGAACCATCTGTTTCTGTCATTTTGACTGCACATCAGTTTCATTGCATATATGTAAATGCTTGAAGTTCTTTACAAAAGAACTCTGTGATATTATTGATTTTATGAGTTGTGATGTTTTTTGAGGTCTTGCTTTAAGTAGCAAGTAAGCTTTGAGTGCAGTTCATGAAGAACACCTATTTACTCATTTTAGGGTTAAACCAAAGCCAGTTTCTAGAAAGATGGTGAATATCTTTTTGATGTCGGAGCTCTCGAACAGGGTCAGAAAATCGTATCAAAATTAGGTCAAACATAAGGTTACTGGTGTGAGAAAACCATCCTAAGTAGAAAGAAGAGAAACTTAGAAGAAATGGGATCCATAACGAATTGTTAATGATATCACAGTGGGAATCATAACCAAGGAGTAGAAGAGTATATGATGATGGGAATAATTCATTAGGTGAATAGAAAAGATTATAAAGAATCTTTTACCATTTGAATATTACTATATAAATGTCCACACATATGCATAGATGGTGATTTTGAAATTTAGAAGTTTAATTAGCTAGGTCAGAGACTTAAGTTTCTGTTTCCTGGTACAGGAGAAATTTTGGCCTATTATTGGATGAAATAGAGAGCTACTGAAGATTACTGAGTAGAAGAGTTGAATGACAATGGAAAATTTTATTTGTGTAAAGAAATAAAAGAATCATTAAGATCTGAAAGTTGAGTCAGAGTGTGCCTCTGAGATAATATCAATGAAGTATTGCAAACAGTGGTAAAGAAAATATCTAGATAGCACTATTTACTATAGCAAAGATATGGAAGCAACCCAGATGCCCCTCAGTTGATGAGTGGATCCACAAGATGTGGAATTTATACACAATGGAATTCTAGGCTGCTGTCAGAAAGACTGACATTGCCCCATCTGTAAGGCTATGGAAAGACTTAGAAAAATCATATTAAGTGAAGTAAGCCAGACTCAAAGGAACATAGGCTCAATGGTTTCCCTCATTTGTCATAATCAGTAGATACCTTGGGCTCTCCTAGCAGAGATTTCCAATAGAGCAAAACCTAGATACACAAGGTCACATAGTATGACACTACATGAAAGGACCTCCAGGATATAGAAACACAAGCCATATAATGAGTGATTGTTGTCTTTAATGTACTATGTTATCTCTCATCTCTTTTGCTGTCCCTCTGCTATCTTATATTGTTACAGTATTTCTCCTTGTTATCGGATATAGTGTATATATGCTTATTTAGTTATTTGAAATCGGATAGATAAGGAAGCAGGGAAAACAAGATGAGGGGCAGGGGTGGGGAGGGGGAAATGGGGACCAAGACATGAGAAAGGGTATCAATGTTTGTGAAGTATTGCATCTTCTATCTGGTGAATATAATGTAACCCTTCTATTAATCACAATAAAAATATATGAAAAAATAGCTAGTAAATGAATGTGCTAGCCTTCTAGCTCCATGGCAAAATACCTAAGAAAATCAGCTTAACGGTGGCAACATTTGTTTTGGGATATAGTTTCAGTCTGCTTTGGGGAGAAGCAGAACATCATGGTAGCAGGAATATGTGGAGGAGGAAGCCATTTATTCACGTTAAGTAGGCAGGAGAGAGAGAGAGAAGAGAAAAAGGAGAGAAGTGGAAGAAGGAGAAAGAGAATTGAAGACTGGAGAGCAGAGATAGAAGAGAAATAGGAGAGAGAAGAGAGCAGAACAAACATCATTTACAAGGACACATTTCAGGGATGCATTTAACAACCTTAAGTCCCAGCTCAAATTGGAAAGTTTTTATCCCTTCCCAATAGCTCATCAAATTATGGACACATGAGTAGGTTGATCCTTTGGTGAGAACAAAGTTTTCATGATCCCACCACTTTGTAAAAAGCATATCAGCAGGCAATCGAATCTTTAGCATATAGCTTTGGGGCAACATTTTAGATACCAGCCATAACAAAGAGGAATATATCTTAGGGGACATTAATTTCATTTTTAATCATGAGCTTGATACGCAACCAGAAATGAACAAGAGGAGCAGAGATTAAAAAAAGAATAAATATGGTCAAAATATATGCGTGTTTAGAACTGTTATAATAAAACCTCTTTGTTGTTAAGTCTGGGAGCTTAAGCTAGCATGTAAGATATGTGAAAGAAATCACCAAGTGTCCAAGTGGTAAGAGAGGAAGCAAAGGTTATTAACTTTCCAAGAGGTAAGGGACCAGATGGCATAAGAATATTGTTCATGAATAGAGTGAGTGAAGGCTGGAGTTGATGAGCATTTCAAATGCTGAAGGAATGTATTACTTACGTTTCATAGTTTTTTGCAGCTAGTTGTTCAGGAAGCTGAAGTTTCTCAGGGTTTTTGCTAGGTGGTGCAGTACAATCCTTTCCAGAAGTGATTAATACAGGTAGGGTTCTGTTTGAATACAGAACAGTTTCTGCAAAACAAAGGAAAAGAGCCTTCCTGACAGGTGGTTCCTCAAAAGACTTAACCTAGAGCTCCCCTATGACCCAGCAATTCCACTAGTTGGCATTTACCCTGTTGTCCAGAAACAAGGACATACCACATCCACTATCACAATGACGTTCATTGCAGCACTATTTACCATAGCAAAGATATGGAACCAACCCAGATGCCCCGCAGTTAATGAGTGGATCAACAAGATGTGGTATTTATACACAATGGAATTCTATGCTGCTGTCAGAAAGAACGACATCGCCCCACTTGTAAGGAGATGGAAAGACTTAGAATAAAATCATTTTAAGTGAAGTAAGCCAGACTCAAAGGAACATAGGCTCAATGGTTTCCCTCATTTGTCATAATCAGTAGAAACCTTAGGCTCTCCTAGCAGAGATTTCCAATAGAACAAAACCTAGATACATAAGGCCATATAGTATGATGCTAAATGAAAGGTCCTCCAGGATATAGAAACAACAGCCATATAATGAGTGATTGTTGTCCTTAATGTACTATGTTATCACTCATCTCTTTTGCTGTCCCTTGGTTACCTCGAATTGTTACAGTATTTTACCTTGTTATCTGATATATTGTATATATGTTTATTTGGTTATTTGAAATTGGATAGGGAAGGGGGGAAAACAAGATGAGGGTCGGGGGAGGGAAATGGGGACCAAGACATGAGAAAGGGTATCAATGTTTATGAAGTAAAGCATCTTCTATCTGGTGAATATAATGTAACCCTTCTATTAAGTACAATAAAAATATATTAAAAATGATTCTGAGCTGGAGAATGGGCTGCTGAAGAATTTCGAGGAAGTCCTCCCAGGAGAAGATAGTCAGTGCGCCATGCCTTGGGAGTAAGACTGAGTTATAAGAACAGAGCATATGCATGACACTCTGGAGACCATGAAAATCACAGGTGGTGTTGTTGAGTTTGAATAAATAGCATGAATTAAAGGTAGAATGATTTCCTGATATGAATGGTTTTCTCATGTGGAGTTGAATGTTACTGTTGTTGAATGAAGGAACAGGAATCAAGACACTTATTTTGTAGTAGTCACATTCTGATTTCCTGGAACTTCAGTTTCTCCTGCTTGGACCTGTGGCAAGTACTCCCTGCATTATACACTGAACACACCACTCACCATGGTTTTTAGGCTTCATGAAGTGAAGGATCTGAACAGTTCTTGAAAAAAATGCGGTATTATTTCAGATGTAGTGTAAAATTTCATGGAAACATTAAAATGTGGTCAAATTGTGAAAAAATGAGTCAGCAGTTAAAATTATGTATCAGAGTAGCTTTTGTGAACTGGCTTTTGTGTACTGTGCACAGAGGCAGTTTCAGACTTTTAATTCCAAACTTGAAAATGGAAAATAACTGTTAAAGAAAATTTTTTTCTTTCTGCTTCAAACTGAGAGAGAGCAAGTTGTATAACTGTTGCTTTACAGAAGCAGCTGGTAGCATCTGTCAGGACAATTTGCAGCTATTACCCCCTCTTACAGATCTGACAAAATTGAATTGCTGACTAACTAATGTAGTTGCGGGTGAAAGTCACCTTTCAGTCACCCAATGACTGTGAAACAACCCTATTTTAAAAATTCATATTGCTGAGTTGCATTTGGAAAAGTGTTGTCCTCTTATAAATTATATTTTAAGATACATTAAATTTGCTTATGCAATATGTATATTTGTATACATATGTCTACGAAGTATGTATTTATAGAGTAGAAGAAAAATCCATCCTCCTCTCTCCATGATGTGCTCCTTTTAACAATTGAAAGCGGTCATGAGGAAATGGGGGGATGGAGGGGAATTTGGATGAAGGTAAATGGAAAAAACAGAGATATTTTGAAGGTTTTTTTTCCCAGTCATTTTGTGTCTTTTGAGTTGGTAATGTGAGGCAAATATTTGTGTTGCTGATACTGTGCTATAGTCTACTCTTGTGATACAGAAGGATAAGACCTAATTTAATGTGGAAAAGAGCATGTACAGAGATAATGAAACAGATCTACATTAAAATGTAATATGTTATGTGTACTATGAACCAAGGAAGGTTTGCAGATCAATTTGCATTAGAGCAGATACTGGTTTTCATTTGAAGTGTATTTGGACATATGAGTATCATGAGTGGTTGCAGGAGTAAGGTGTACTTTTCACCTACATTTGCTGATAGTCACCCTTCAAAATGTATATGATGCCTGATATACTACAGGGGCAGTAAATATATGTATAGAGAGCAGACCAATGGAGGCAGTAAATATTGTATGTTCAGAGAGCAGACTAATGGAGAAAACAAATATATGCAAAGTCTTCAGGATCATCTTGATTTGAATTGCCAAACCCTTCTCCCACTGTGCAGTGTTTTGTTGAAGCCCCATGTGGCCTTTTACTAGAATGAGTAATCAAATCAGAACGCATCCTGGAATATTTAATTGTGGATCACTGTCAGTCCTGTATAGGGAAAAGCAGTGGATCCTGTGTGGAGATGGGAACATAATTTCCAGATAAGGAGAGGAATTTGCAATGACAAGGGTTTTTGAAGGACTGACTCCAAGGACAGAAAGAGGGACAGTGTACAAAGAACCAAACCAGAGATTATGATATAGCATCCAAGAGAAACTTTGAATTTTATTTAAAATCCTTTCCCTAAGAGTGAAAAGAGAATGACTTCATGGGCTCCGTTCCAATGGGACTTCCCATGCTCAAGGCACTGGTATATTTTGAATAGAGGAGGAGGAGGAGGAAAAGTGGTCATTGGGAGGGAACAGATGATGCAGGGACTTTTGACTACAGTAAGAGTTGGTTCTAGGAGCAGAGGTAAACCATAGTAAATGTTTCCTCAGAATTGTGATGTGGCAAGTTGCTGTTCTTCAAAAGAAAAGGAAATGCCTGTGTCTGGCAGTGTGGGGAATGAATGCTAGGGAACAAACGTGCCTGTGGAAGACCTTTGGGAGTGACAGGGAAGAGTTGTTTTGACTAGAATGTTGTTGGGGAAAACAGAAGTAAGTAGGTGGTGCTGCCATTGATTCTGACTGGCTGGGATGGCTGACGTGGGGCACATGTTCAAGGGTCCTGTATTAGCAGTGGTGCATTAGATGGCCCACATGTCCATATCAAAAGAGCACAGGCAGTACTCAAGATGAACACTGGGGATCACATCAGTACATAGGCACTACTTGAAATGGATTCAATTCCTAAGGCCACAGGTCAGAGAAGGGGAAAGTAAAGAACTCCAAACGCTGATCACCGTACCCTAGCGAGAAGAAGATCCTTCTAGAGTAGTAAGTTGGAGACAGTTGAAATGGCTGGTCAGAACTCTTACCTAAGTGGTTGTGGTAGCCTTTCTTGTCTCTACTGTACACTTCAACTTCCTTCTTTCCCTCCTTACTGCAAACTTACCACCTTGTTTTTTTTTATTTTATTTTTTATTGTAATTGGTAAAAGGGTTACATGATATTTGCCAGATAGAAGTTGCATTAATTCACATACATTGATACCCTTTCACAGGTCTTGGTACCCATTTCCCTCCCCCCCACACCCCCCACCCGTCTTGGTTTTCCCCCCTTCCCTATCAAATTTCAAATATCCAAATACAAATAAATTCAATATATCAGATAACAAAGTGAGATACTATACCAATGTGAGATAACCAAGGGACAGGTAACGAAGGGAGCTAGGTCTGTGTTTTTTTTTTTTACCTTTTTTTTTATTGTAATTAGTAAAAGGGTTACACGATATTTGCCAGATAGAAGGTGCATTAATTCACATACATTGATACCCTTTCACATGTCTTGGTACCCATTTCCCTCCCCCCCCACACCCCCCACCCGTCTTGGTTTTCCCCCCTTCCCTATTAAATTTCAAATATCCAAATACAAATAAATTCAATATATCAGATAACAAAGTGAGATACTATACCAATGTGAGATAACCAAGGGACAGCAAAGGAGATGAGAGACAACATAGTACATTAAGGACAACAATCATTCATTATATGGCTTTTGTTTCACTATCCTGGAGGTCCTTTCAATTGGCTTCACATTATATGTCCTTATGTATGAAGATTAACGATGCCTTTTTGAACTTGAAAGTCAGTTTATATTCAATCTCACTTGAAGACAAAGCTAAATTATCATTTGCTTATGAATGGCAATGTCACAGCTGTGTGTGTGTATATATATATATATATATATGTATAACTACATCTATATATTCACTTTCCAATAGCATTCCATTATATTAACTCAGGTTGTCAAAGGATTTCTCCTAGACATCTTTTTTTGCATATAATTTTAATGTAATTAATAGAAGGGTTACATTACATTTGCTAGATGGGAGGTGCATTACTTCACATACATTGATACCCTTTCTCATGTCTTGGTCCCCATTTCCCTCCTCCACCCCCACTCTCATCTTGTTTTCCCCCCTTTCCTATCCAATTTCAAATAAACAAATATGCAGTTTTTTCTCCTCAAAAATGTTCTGAGAGGATGCTTTAGACAAAAAAATTTAGAAAGGAACACCTTCCTCGGTTAGATATGATGACAATGCAATTAAAATTTTTGCATTTGCAGTATTCTGTCTGGATAAAAGATTCCCCCCCCAGGAAAATGTAGATGATGTTTTAATTTCCCCATGGCCTTTCAGAATTCTGTTAGCAGTGAAAAAAAGTTTCAAAGTATTATTTCTTACCATAAGTTTGAAAATACCTTTTTATTTCCTCCTGCATATAATGTTTAAGTTCACTTTTCTCCTATTAGCTTCTTTCTCCAGAAAGAATAGTTTCATTTAGTTATCATGAGCTTACCCTTTTGGCATTTTCTTATTGATACACATTAATGTACAAAGCAATGGGTTCTGCTGTGACATTCTGAATGTTCATATCATGTCAACTCCCTTTTAAAAGTAATTGTAATTTTAAAAATTATAGTGAAGGGGATGTACAGACGGGCTACAGTTCGGTAAAAAGTACACTTCTTTTTTGGGTAATGTCACCTCTTCCCTTGCTCTCTCTCAGGCTTTCCCTCCCATTCCCCCACTCACAAGTTGTACACAACTTGTATTCAACAATTTTCAGCATAGTGTCCAGTGAGCCCCACTGCTGCATTTGTTTATCCTTTGTCTCTCCATTTCTGTGCCTCCCTTTAAACTCCCACAGACAGATAAACAGACAGAACAAAATGGAAAGACAAGAGAAACTAAAAAGAAAAAAAACCCTCACTTTCATTTCCTGGAGTTCATGTGGATATATAGTATTTTGGATGATCAGATGCACATAGGCAGTGTGCCTTTCTGTTCTTCTCCTGTCTCCTCCTTTGGTTTCACTATATGTGAATGCCTAGAGACCTGTATAATTTCTTATGCCCAAGTATTTTAGATCTAGTTAATTTTTGTGTTTTTTTTTAAAAACTATCTTTAAGTAGGTGTACAAAAAAGGAGTTGCCACTTTATGTATCAACCTCTTTCTTAACTCCCCTTTCCCTTTCTATGTCTTCTCTAATCTCAGATCTTATATGAGAACACAAAATACTACCCTTACAAAATCAAGCCCGTTGTTTATATGCCACACACAAATCTCCATTTCCTCACTACCACTCAGAAGAGAGAAGACCATGGTTACAATAACAATACTTCAAAGACAAACTATACATTTAAGTATGGTAAATAAAAATCAGAAACAATAATAAGAATAGAAAAGTAAGAGATTGGGCATGTGTAGGATACACTAGGAATTAAAATCATCAATGCTTATATTAAAAATGAGGTGGCAGGAAAAGCAAAAAGGGGCGGAAGAAATAGTGTTCTGGATCTGGAATAGAAATGTGAGGAGAGAGGTAAAGTCCCCCTGTGTGCTGGAAGTGGAGGATTGAAGACAGAAGAAAGAGAAGGTAGCGAATAGGCTCGTAACACTGCTGAATAAAGGTGGGTAAATTTCTTCTTCTTCTTTTTCTTCATTTCCTCTTCCTCCTCCTCCTCCTTCTCCTCCACGCTGAAGCCTCTCCTTTTCCTTTTCTTCTTCCTCCCTCCCTTCCTCCTTCTCCTCTTCTTTCTCCTATTTCTTTCTCCTTCATTGCCTTTGTCAGAGACCCAGAAACTTCAGGGGAAATAGGTCATTTACAGAAGGATCTTGGGAGGTCTTCCCAGGGTTATGCCCTGGCCTGAGACCCACAGTTTGATTTACAACTATGTTTGCCTAGCAAGTACACTGATTCTCATTAGGTTCCGTATGTAAGTTGATTTGGGGAAAAAAAGTTAGAGGATGGAGAACATTGGGGGAAATTAGAATTTCCTAAAGGCATCCATTAGTGCTGTGTTGCTGCTAGCACTGAGTGTTTTACAAGCTGACAGTCACCTCAAAAACTTAAAGGAAAGCAGTTTCTATAGCAACAGTGGAACCATTTGAAGTGTGACTAGATAATCTTTTCTTATAACTAAGAAAGCAGAGATATGGAAATTCACTAAAGATATATTTCATATCTTCTACCTAATGCACATTCAGGGCAAGTATACTCTTTGACATGTCAAATATCTTGCTGCCATCTCAGTGCATTAAATACTGATGCACCTTAATGGTTTGATTAGCTTCCCAAGATGAATTTTGGCTGCTAGTAATCATGATTAAAGATATGTATTCTGGACTTGATTGCCTTGGGTTCAAACACTAATACTCCCAATTTTAGTTCATTGCTATATCTGTTCCTGAGTCTTTTATCTTTAGAATGAAAACAAATAAATCTACTCTGAATGTAAGCCTTAAAGAAGTGGAAATATATAAGCAGTGTCTTGTTGGTGAAAATAGCTTACCAAACACTGCCTACTGTAAATAACAAGTCTTTCAGAAATGGACTGGCTTCCTGTTTTCACAGATAAAACTGGAATTCATAGTCCATTTAAATAAATGCAACTACAGTTGGCTCAACTTTCTGACATTTCTATTTGATCCAGGCATCCTCACTGGCATAGTCAGTAATACAAGATGAGCACTGTGTCATTACTTCCTTTTAAGTTACATATTTGCCCAGTAGGCCAGGGGAATGATGTGCTGTCAACCCCTTTTCAGGGTCCACTGGTAGAAGGAACATGGGAAGGCAAAAGGCCCCTTTGGTGGAAGCTTATAATCAGTCTCTCTTGTATTCTCTGCATGACTCCTCATACTCTAGCCTTGGCTTGGTTTCTAGAATAAGAAAGGGTCCTGCTTCAGGATTTCATGAGTACTATTCCTTCACGGGCTCATTTTCTTTTCTTGGTTCTTCCGATAACTGAATGTTTGTAATCACAACAGTTTCAGCCCAGATGTTGTCCCTCTTTCAAAAATTGTTTTGCCAGATCATTTTGTATCAAATCAATCCATTAAAAATTCTTAGTGTATTTACAATTTGTAATGATTGACTTAAATTAACTTGTGGAGCTGCCTGCCTCATGGATTCATGTTTCATGCAGGAAGTGACTGGTTTCTTTCTAGTGAGGGATGTAGGCACTTAGTAAGTGAATGATTGAAAAGAGTGGACAGGCACACAGAAGAGTAAGTCCTCATTTGGACCAAGATTCTACTGAGTTCTTAAAAGAAAAATGGGCAGTGCGAGATAGGTGATGTAGAACTCAAGAGAAGCATAAGGGAACATATAAAGGATTTCTTTTGAACCTGAACACATAACTACCAGGTCAGGCTTCCTATTTCCTGCACACCCTTGAAAACTGCTTCTCCTTGTCTCACTTCTGTTATTGGGTAACTTTTCCTTTCACAGTCCTCCCATTCCAATCTTGTTATCCTCCTACTTATAGAAATGAGGTGCCACCCTGTAGCTCTAAAGCAGAATATTTTGTTAAAACATTCACATCCACAGCCACAGGGGATTGCTTAGATAGCACAATCATGTTTATGTAGCCAGGAGCAAGAAACGATGACTTTCCACTGGAGGAGATCACTTAGCTAAGAGCTATGGGCTTCCATTAACCGTGATAACCACAGTCTAATTTCACTGCGGAATGAGAGCTGTGAGATAATTAGGAAAAGTGCATGCCAGAATGCCAGTGCATATTTCTCCTAAATTAATACAGCCTCATCAAATAGGTTATATTAAAAACAGACACTGTATGAAACAAGATCATTGATTGTCTTAATTAATATGAATCAGCAGGCAGAGTCAGGGCCTACATTAACCTTGGCAGTGGTTGAGAGTCTGGGGAAACTTCACTGAGCAAAACTGACTTGGAGGAAATAAATCTGTGCTCCGAGTCTGGATATTGTGCACTGGAGCATCTGTTCTGATCTCCATGTCCAGTCCAAAGGGTCTCCTTTGTAGGCCAAGGGAGGAGAGCAGACCATACAAAACAAAAGTCTCCATTATGGGTCAAAGTTCACAGGTGAAAATAAACCAATAAAATGACAATGTCTAACATCTTTTGAATAAATAGGATTCCAAAAATTAAATCTTGAGGAGAATGGGCAAAAGATTAGAAGTATTATTGATCAAAATTTCTAAGCAATATATGGGTCATTTCCAAATGCTTCTGATAATTACAGTGGCTATGTATCCCAAGGGAAATTAGTTTCAAAGTCCTTCCTTTCTTTTCCTTATGGGTTTTTTTGTTATTGACATCTTAAGATATTTTAATTTCTAGGAGGAAGAAATTTTTGTTCTGTTTTGAATGATATTCCAAGAAATTCTTAGTTATTTCAAGCACAGCCATTTTTAGGTTGCCATATTTAGCAAACATATATGAACTGCCCAGTAAAATTTTAATTTTAGATAAACATGCAATATTCAAGACATCCTTGAACTGAAAATTTGATTCTGAAATTCCAATTTAGTTGAGAGTCCTTTATTTTATCTGAAAAACTATATGTGGCTTTTATATTTCTGAAACCATATTTTCTTTTTCTTTCCTTTGTGGTTTTTAGAGAGGATTTCAAAATGTATTCCAGGGTGACCCTTGAATTCATGATCCTCCCGTCTCACCTTTCAAAACCTTGTTTTACAGGCAAGAACCACTACTGTGTTCACATTGTTTTTAAGAGGAGTATCTACTTCATTTGCAGCGAAGAAGACTAGAATGTGTTAAACAAAGTAAAAAGTTCTATAAAATTGCAGAGCAGTACCTAATATTTAATTTAGTTAATTGGTGGGGATGTAAAATAAGTAAGGTTCACTTTAGACCTATGTCATACATTGGATGTGATGGGCCTGGATTCTGAGGACCAATGTGTCTCATTTCCAGAGCTTGTTCTCTTTCAACTTGTCTTGTTGCTTGCTCTTCAGGCCCAATGTTTAGTACTTGAGTTCTAGTATGGACATTTGCGAAAGTGTTCTGAGATTTCAGGCAAGTCCTCTAATATTTCTATGCTTCATTCTCATAAAGTACAATGTCTTGCTAAATATAAATTGCTCTGAAACATTTGTTGAATTGAATTGGGTACTCATTTGCATATGGATTATAGGGAGGGTTGTGGTATACAGCAGAGGGATTGAGAGTTCAGGTTTTCTGGTCCACTGACTCAACTCTGGGCTTATTTAATTTCTTTACACTCTGTTTTCTCAATGATAAACACGCCATAATAGAATAACTAAGCCACCACATCATTATAGAGGATAGAATACATTTTAAGAACACCTACCATGGAACTAAGCTTTTAACAACTGCTCTTTAAATTTCAAATATAGGAGATTATAAATGAGCAAGACACATTGAAAAGTTTGGGTGCTGAATAAAAAAATACAACGAAAATAGGACTTGCTTTTAATCCTTGCTCCGATGGGGGTAATCAACCCTTTCCAACATTTTTGGGACTCACCAAACTTACATTTCTGAGTTCAGGTTTGTAATCAGAATAAAGGAAAGGTAAGAGCTCTGGATATAATTTTTTCTAGCTTTCCTTAGCTAGATAGTCCCTTTCCTTTGAGTATCTGTGACTACTTTTTATCAAGACTTAGACATCTGAGAATGTGGTAGAGCCAGAAAGAAAAAACAGGGTGCACATACCAACATCTATAAGTAGATGATAGAAGAAAGATGGCCTTCCATTCTGTGATGTCACGATATCACCTTCTTTAGGAGTTAACCTATATTTGGGAGTTTTACTCTGTGAATTAAGAGAATATTTTATGTGGTTTTTAATATAAACTATATCACTCACCAATGTGATTGGTAAAAACTAATCTTCAAAGTCTAAGTAATGGCTCTGAATAGCACTGAATTTTATTTTCTTTTGTCATGATTGAAGTTTCTCTTCCCCAAACTGCCAAGTATTTATTGGAATATAAAGAATAATTTATGAATAGATCTACTGAGCAAAGATTAACCTTTTTCTTTGTTGCAAAACCCTAAGTCCACTGGAGTGAAGCTCTAGGAGAATTAGAATGGAAGAGCTCATCAGCTTCTGTTGCAACTATAAAGAAAATGACACAGCAGCATGAATGATGAAGAACTTAAAAGGAAATGCAATAGTTTTTTTAAAACCCTATTTTAAAATTTTACCTGTGTGATTTCACCAGTGGAGAATAAAATTCTTGGGATGAAAGCTTGCAAAGTGAAATGTTATATGGTTCACGTTTTGTAAGAAGAGACTGCATTTCTGATCTGCTTTTTAAAGATTCAGATAGCATTTTTGAAAAGTTCCTCTTCATTCTGAGGTTGAAGGTGGAGCCCTTGTGCTGTGTCCAGGGGTGTTCTCTGAGAATTGCATGAACAAGCAATTCTCACAAGGACATAGGACAGTCCAGAAAAGAAATGTTGCTTATATTTTTTAACTTCTAGTTTACCACCTACCACATCTTGTATAAACTGGGTAAAAGGGAACTTTGTGGCCATGGAACAATCAGCCCTTTGAGCCCTGGAAGTTGAAGGTTTTTTTTTTCCCAATGGCCTCTAGTTTTAGTCATTTCTGGAGGATAAGAGGAAATGGTCCCTGCGCATGCATGTTTCTATAGCATGATCCTGATGTGGTCTGTTTCACAATCTGTATAATCAGGGGATTTGAGCCTGTTGCTGTTTACAGTTCCTTTTCCCTAGAACATTCTTTGAATTTAAGGTGAGTTTCTTTGTTTTGGTGCTGGCACTAGGATTTAAACTTAGGGACCTAGCTCTGTTCCTTGTAGTTCTACCCCTTGAGCCACAGCTCCACGTCTGAATTTTGGTGGTTAAAGAGTCTCACAGACTTTCCTGTCCCATGCTAGCTTCCAACCTCCATCTTCAGATCTCAATCTCCTGAGTAGCTAGGATTACAGGTGTAAGCCTCTGGTAAGGTGAATTCCTCTTTGTCTTCTTCTCTCCCTCCCTCCATTCCTTCCCTCTATTCCTCCTTCCCTTCTCGCCCCCTTTATTTCTTCCTTCTTTCTGTTTTCCCTCCAGATCAACTTGCCTTGTGAAGATCTAGGTATGAAAGCAAGGACAGAAAGGTAAAAATGGGAAGGAGATAAAAAAAATTCACAGCAATCAAATCCCTACTGTGTTGCCAGAACTTCACAAATAACATCTCATTGTTTTTCTTACTGGACCCTATGAGGGATCTGATTATTGGCACTGTTTATTTTTAATGTATAGAGACACGGTAGGTCAGTAGTATGATATAATTTGTGCAAAGACAGGCACTGAAGTAGTAGAGTTGGGTTTTGGACATTCATCAATCCAATTCTAAATTTGTGTTTTTGTTCCATTGCAAATAAGGCTTTGTGTATATTTGCAACAGAAGATGTAGCCAATCATCTCCACCCCCTCTTGGGGTAAACGGAGGATCTAAATTAATAAAACATAGCATGGATTTAAATTATGTGAAGATGTTATTTATCCAACAGTATCCTATTTTGCCAAGAGCATGATAAAGATAATTAACAGACTGTTTTGACAAGTGGCACTGTCATGCTAGGCATTGATTTTCTCAGTATTTCACATACTTGAGAAACATTCAGGAATTACTTTTAATATTACTGGCAAATATCTTTGCTTACTTAGTTTATACAGCATTCCTTTTGATATCATGTCATAATTAGACATATCTTCTCTAATTCGAATCAAAGAAGTATCTGAAATACCTTCTAACATTTTTATGTTTCTGAAAACCTTTATACTTTGTGATATTGTTAACTGTTATTATTTAGTAATAGTCTGTATGCTAGATATAATGTAAACCATTTGGATTCCTTGAAGATGAAAATAAGCAAATTTTATTTTATTTAATGATTACAATTTTGAAAGAAATCACAATTCTTATCTTCTTTCTCCATTTTGTGTTTGTCCAGCTCTTTCTTTTTTGTTGTTTTTCTTGCTACTGTAGGTCAAATTTTTCATCTGTATTGGGGAATAAACTTTTTCTTAGCAGTTTTTTTGGCCGATATAAATCTCATGGTATTTTTGAAGGTTTGCTGCCATGTTAGTTGTATTTTTTTTTCCAGGTCACAATGAGGTACTGGTCAGTAAAATAAAGGGTAATTTGTTAGACTGTGTTCTAATAAAGCAAGACTTCTGAGCAAGACACCAGTGGCTGACATATAAAATGCTACCTGCTCACTATGCTGAGACCTGGAGGATCAGTTTGAAGCGAGTCCAAACAGAAAATTCTTCATTTCCAATTAACCAGCAAAATGTTGGACTGGTGGTGTGGCTCAGGTGATGGAGTTCCATCACCAGTACCAGAACAAAAACCCAAACGATGATGATGATGATGATGATGATGATGATAAAGATAAAGATAAATTATATGGCAGAGAGCATCATAATGATTTCTACTCATAAGACATTCTGAGATGAGATACTTAGTATTTATGAAGTTTCAAGCATTTATTCAGTTCAGTGTCGTGATTGTATTGTTCTTGCTGTGTGGGCGGGAGTGAGTAACTTCACTTTTGAATCATAGTGAAACAATGAAGGCTTTAAAGATAGGGCATGTGAATAGTAGGTGCTATTTTGGCTCTGAAAAAAATATACCAGTGAACTCTGCTGCCATTGCAAAGGCACCTGGTGAGAAACACCTGGTGCTTTTCTTTTCTATTATTAAAGAACTTGATGTCAGAAAATAAAATGAAATAAAATGCTGCCAGTGACACATTCTGAAAAGATGGGTATCAAATCTTTGGCTTACGGAATTCATAAGGACTTTGAGATAATAGATTATATTACTTATGAGTGTTTCCTTCTTACAGTGGTATGTGTGGCTATTTATAATGATTCTGTCATAAAATATTTTATATGGACTCTCTACTATACTTCAGCAACAAATAGTAATTAATACTTTGGCTGATGTCTTTCAAAGTATTTCCCATGTGCATACATAAACATATAAATACTTTTCTAACACAACAACCCTGCTAACCAGATTACTTTTAGGACTTGTGAATATGAATGTTTTGGCGAATATTGCTTTTGCACATGTAAATAGGAAGTGTGAATTTTTTTCATATGGTTATTCTTTTGAAAAAACGTCATGCTAGTAGCCACAGAGCTCTGATAAATAGATACACTGTAATTTATTGAGTCTTGGACTACTCAGCTATTACAAATTGCACTGTGATGAACATATCTGGTTCGTCATTCATCTCTGATACCTCTTGATTCTCCCTCCACAGCACTGTGGGTATGTTCTTGGACTGTCCTGTCCACGTCAGAATATTAGCATCCCTCGCTTCTACCAAAAGATGAGAGGAACCCTGACATCTCCCTGTGCCTCCAGACAACCCAAATTTCCCCCTCCTTCCCATGTTGCTAAGGATCCCCTTGGGAATCCAAAGCTTCTCTCTGGCGGGCCATGGACCCAGAATAAATTCAGTCAAGAAAGGATTCTTACACAGTTTGCTACTGTTTTCTAACTAGCCAATTCTAAGGTACATTAGTCCTCAGTTTCTTTAGCTGTTAACTGGGAAGATGATCTACCACATGGAGTTTTGGGGAAAATTAAACACAAGACATTACAATGCCTCACACCTGGAAAGCACTCAGTTAGTATCGTACCTACCCAAATTGAGAGCATCATTTATGGTCTCAACTTATTTCTGTCCTTTTAGGCTCTCTAAAAGAGGCATGCCAGCAACAAGAGTTGTCTTCAAGTTTTTTGTTTTGAGCTGTGTGGAAGGGATATTTAGGGAGGTAGATATTTATAGTTATGCACGAGACATCATCATAGTCAGTATTTGAGTTATGTGGAACAGTATGTCAGGCAATGTGGGGAAAAATACTGCATTTTATATCTCATACAGTTTATATTTCAATTTTTATATTTGGCAGCATGTTAGTAAAGTGATGTGATGTATATAATTTGTAAATGAAAACACACTGTGCTTTCTTGCCCCAAGTTATTTCTTTGCTCATGGGTGTGAGAACAGCATTTATTTTGGAGACCACTTGCTGGGAAGATAGAAATTCTTTTTTTATTTTGGAACAGAGGAAAGGAGTTGTAAATTTCACTGCCGTTCAGAGTGCCTACAATTCATTGTGTGTTATTTCAACATCATATGCATGAAGTTCATCATTCTTGGGGTTTTCAATAACCGCAGAGTTATGATTTAAGTGTTCCCACCCCAGTCTTTCTTTGAAGATTGATTAAAATAGGAAGGAAAGTGAAATGTTTCCTATGTTGTGGATTGCCTTTCCTTCTGCTTTGAAAATGGGAAATCAAATATAATATGTTGTCCCTTTTGCAATGTCAACAACAAATATCTCGAGAAATACTGCCCTAGTTAATTAAGTCTTTTCCTGGTCCCTCTGTTCAATCCTCTTTGAAATAAGGTGCCTAAGAGATGTGGAGTTGCTAAACTTCAAACCTGCAACCTAATAACAGGTTTTAGGAGCTGCTGGAGGGAGTGAGCTGTGTATTTGGCAGTGTATACCATGTACATTTTCAGTATGTGTGCATTCATATTTGATTAAGAGAAGCACCACTGGGACATGAACTCAGGACCCTGAGCTCTCACTTGGCTATTTCAACTATATCATGCTCTACCACTTGAGGCACATCTCCACTTCTGAATTTTTTCTTTTTGCTGATTAATTAGAAATTAACATTTCATGAACTTTTCTGCCTTGTCCCCAGCTTATGCTATTTATTATTTTTATTGATGATGATGATGATTTTAGAAAATACTTGGTTTGAACTTATGTCTTCATATTTGCTGAGCTTGCTTGCACATCTGGTGCTCTAGTATTTGAGCCAAACCTCCAGACCAATATCTATTTTTATTCTGATATAATCAAAGAGAGAAGAGAATCTCTCATCTCTCAGACAAACCCAAAATTTGAAGAAATAAATGAACAATAAGGTAGAAAGTTAATGAAACAGGACTGTTTCATCCATATTAATTGTCCCCGCCCTTTCATGTCCAGTGTAGCTACCCTACCTACTATGTAGAAAATATTTGTGAATAATGTAATTTCTATGCCTGCAAGCAAAACAGTGCACATGCTTTTTCTTTTATTTATTTATTTAGAAGGTGCATTAATTCACATACATTGATACCCTTTCACATGTCTTGGTACCCATTACCCTCCCCCCCACACCTCCCACCCGTCTTGGTTTTCCCCCTTCCCTATCAAATTTCAAATAACCAAATACAAAGAAATTCAATATATCAGATAATAAATTGAGATACTATAACAATATGAGATAACCAAGGGACAGCAAAGGAGATGAGAGACAACATAGTACATTAAGGACAACAATCATTCGTTATATGGCTTTTGTTTCAATGTCCTGGAGGTCCTTTCAATTAGCTTCATACTATATGGCCTTATGTATCAAGATTTTGCTCTATTGCAGATCTCTGCTAGTAGAGCCCAAGGTTTCTACTGATTATGACGAATGAGGGAAACCATTGAGCCTAAGTTCCCTTGAGTCTGGCTTACTTCAATTAATAGGATTTTTTCTAAGTCTTTCCATTTCCTAACAAATGAGGCGATGTCATTCTTTCTGACAGCAGCATAGAATTCCATTGTGTACAAATACCACAACTTGTTGATCCACTCATCGACTGAGGGACATCTAGGTTGGTTCCATATCTTTACTATGGTGAATAGTGCTGTAATGAACATTGTTATGCTAGTGGATTTTGTATGATGTATTAATTTGTCCTCCCACAAAAGGGAAATGTCCTATTCCTTTACATAATTTTCAAAATTCCCATTGAGGCAGAGTATCTTTCAAATGTGTCTTCCTTGGCCTGTTTTCCAGATGTATGACTGGGAGTGGTGTTTTTAGATGTGAACTTGAAAGAGCTCTTCCTGTCCTGCTGGTTGCTTCCCTGTTTTGATGCTGTTCTGTTGCCAAAGAAACCAGAATGGTGTCTCTAAGATGTGCCCTTGACTACTGAGTGAGGAAGAGACTGATGGTACCATCCACGTTTCTCAAGACTGAGAAACAACACTGGAAACTTCACTTGAACCACTCATCCACAAAACTCAACAGACTAAATAACAAAACACGGATCAAGCCTGTTGGCTGTTTGGCAGGCAATGTGTGATCAACAATGCCTATTCTTTCGGCTGGATTCTGTTGGATTTATCAGTTACACCTTAACTTACAATGCCATCAGGGACTGAGACTTGATTCCCCAGTACTCAGAACACACAGAGCAAAATTACTTAACACCTTGGCCTGAAGTAACAATATCTATTTCACCGAGGTCGACCAGACATCCAGTTCTGTGGGAAGGTACTACTGTCCATCACAACTATCCTATATGCTATTTTATTATTTTTTCCTGCAGCTTTCCTCGGTGTGGGGTAGTAAAAAGCTTACAGAGAAAGATGAACCCGAGCGGCACTTTGTAGAGGCATGTAAAGAACAATGCCAATTGTTATGCATATGGATTATTAGATGTACAACACTCAGTAAGCTTTATGCATGTTGTGTTACCTAGAGAGAACATATGTGTTATTAATATGATTTTAAAACACAGTACCTTTTCCCATGAAACTCTGATGCTCTGAGTAGTTTATATTCTCTAAGCATCTTTCCTTTTCCTCTTTCATCAGATTGCACTCTTAAAATTCACTGCATGGTCTCTGTAGGTAAGAGGAAAAGACTTAGCACTGCGATGGCCTTTCTGTTAAGCTCAGACAGTCCACATTTTCTCTGATTCTGGGATACTATTATGTTTTGCAGCCTCCTACATATTTTTCTTCTTTCATAGACAATTTCAAGTTTAATATTATATGTTTAAAAAGTGAGATAATTTTAAGGTCATAAAAATTTTGGAATCCTGCAGGCTTTAAAATACATGAAAAATGATTTAAAAAACCCTCACAGAGCCATTATTTCCATCTTTTCTAAAACTCGCCTACTAGTTAGCTGCCTTGTTGTGGAATTACTGTAAGTTGTGCTTTAAAGGGATTAAGATTAACTTGATTAGAAGAAATGCTAGTTACTAAACAATTAAGACAGGAAAAAGGCCTGTATGTTTGTATGTTAGTAGGATATTAATGAAATCCATTTGGTAGAAAACAAGCCATTTTAAATATTAATTTTAATATGAACTATTCTCTGGGCAAATATTTCATAACTCCACACTATATTAATATTAGAATTTTCCTGATGATTTGTGGCATTGAGAATAATAGGGGTTGTCAAAATGTACTGAAGGTGTCTCAGAAATTTTTCTTGAGGATTCACTGAAATTAAAACAAATTACATGCCTCAGGATAATCTTTGCTGTACCTCTAGTCTGGTCCTGAAATGACTGATTTGCAGTTCTGAAAGAAAGCTCAAAAAGAATCAACTAGATAGAACTGTGATAAGGATAAGCTTTACTGATCAATTAGAAAATAACCTCAGGCACAATCGTTTCCCAAGCTAATGCACTGAAAAGCAGGCTACTAGTATTGTTTTGTGTAAGGTGTGTGTGCATTCATTTTGGAGGTGTTGAATTCACCTCTGGGCCACATGCTTGGTGGCTGGTGCTTTACCACTGAGATATTATTCCAAGCCCTTTCAATGTTGGTTATTTTTGAGGCTGGGACTAGCCTGGGGTGGACAGGTTTGGGCTACATTCCTGTTAGCTGTGCTCCCATGTGTCACTGAGGATGAAGGCAAAAGCCATGTGCGCCCAGCCAGCGATGACGGGTGCTTGCCATCAGGGCCCCTGGCTGATATGGAGTTGGGAGTACTTCTGACTGGAATGGCCTTGAATTGCTCAACCCCCTGATCTCCACTTTCCAAGAAGCTAAAATTATAAAGATGAGCTCTCAAACCTGGCTCAAAAATGAATATTTTTTCATATATTTTATTGTAATTAATAGAAGGGTTACATGATATTTTCCAGATAGATGGTGCATTAATTCCCATTCATTAATACCCTTTCACATGTCTTGGTCCCCATTTCCCTCCCCCCGCCCCCACCCCTCTAAAAGCAAATAGTTTTACTACTGACATTTCATGTTTTTAAAAACATGAGCAACAAGCAGTTGTTATAATCTTGCTTTCATGTTTCAAGTAATTCCTGTTTTATTTTATATATATATATATATATGTATTCTTTACTCATGCATTCTTTTAACAATCATTAATTATCTACTTTGTACTTCGTTTTATATGGAGAGCTGTGGGAAATGCAAAATATATGATATAATCATTGCCTTCTGAGAGTTTCTTTGGAATATTATAATAAAATATGAGAAGAAAATGAAAAAGGTCCAAACGTAGAAATCTCATTCTGAGCACCAAAATGAGCCGAATCGGTTTTGTTCTTTTCTGTTCTGATTTTTTACTTTTTTTTCCTTTTTCCTTTTTGAGACAAGATCTGGCTATGTAGCTTAGGCTGGCTTAGAAATAACTACATATGTACTCCAGGCTGGCCTCAAACTTAAGATCTTTCAGTTTCCATTTCCTAAGGATGGGATTATAGGCAAGTGCTACCATGCCCAACTTGAGTTTAGTCTTTAATTACTGTGCAGACACAGACACAGAGTAATTGAAGAACCACCTTAGGAAGAGCCAAGATTTCAACAGGATTAAGGCAGGAAAACAGGCTAGAGTGGGGACTAGTGGGAGTAACAGGGGCTGTGATCAGCTGAGTAGTTTATCTGGAGGGGAAGCCTCTACTCTGCTACAGCTTATCATCATGAGGCAGGACTGTAAGCCTAGAATGGTCAGTTGTTTCATTGTTTTAAGGAAATTTAAATTTTAAACTTAAGTCTTCTGACACAAACACACACACATGTGCATGTATACAGCATACATAATAGATGTATATATATATATATATACAATAATATATATGTGTGCACATATACACAGACCCACATGTATGTTAATTAATTTAAGGGTTGGTGTTAAGGTTGGTGCTGTACCACTCAAGCCATACCCGTACTTCTGAATTCCTATTGGTTAATTAGGTTTAAGAATCTTACAGACTTTCCTGCTCAAGTTGACCTCAAACCGTGATCCTCAGATCTCAGCTTCCTGAGTAGCTAGGATTGTAAGTGTGAGATACTGGTGCCTGATATAGGTCTTCTGTTTTGTTAAATGATGGCTCAAATGTGTAGAAATACTATGCTGCTTAAACAACATGGAATGGGACTAATTTGATCTACTGGGCCATTAATTCTCAACTTCTGGCCTGTAAGTTGGAGTCTACAAAAATCTGGTAGTGGAGGCACAGCCAACTTTAGGATTCGTCCTTGTATTCTTTTTGCCTTTAGGCCTGTGTGGGCGGGGTGGAGGGGTCTGAGTTAAGTTCTATTGCTTGGCACCGCTCTGCTTTCCCTTTGTGTTTGGGGACGCGCTGTATTACTCACGCCTCTGCATCCCTCTGCGGGTGCTGCACGGTGGTGGGGAGTCTCTCACTCCCCTCGGGTCTCCGCTGTCGCCTGTGTTCCGAGTCTGGGTTCCGCTGCTTGCTGTTCTGGTTCCGCGTCTGGGTTCTGCTGCTTCCGCCGTTCGCTGGCCCGGTTGTATGTTGGTTTCTGCAGCAATCGGGCTCCCAGGCTGGCCCTCTCCGCCCGCAGCCGCTTTTCCCGGCCTGCTGCCGCTTTCCCCCCCCCCCCCGGCCCGCTGGCGCTTTCTGTGGCTTGGAACTGGCGGATGGAGGTGGGGGAGGGGTCCTCGCGTTCCGAATTCTTTGAGAAAGTTGGATGTGAGCTTTATCTGGATTTCTTTTCCACTTTGAGTCCTTCTCCGTTGCCTTTTGAGTTTGTTGTTGTGGATTTCTTAAGATAATTGGCTCGTGGGACTCCTTAGTTCTCTCTTTTTGTGAGAGAGAGCTACGCAGCGTCCCTATTGTCTCGGGGCCATCTTCCTTCCCTCTCCGCATGCGTGCTCTTCACTGGGCCTTGGCCCTCGTGCTCACTGAGCATGCGTGCTCTTCGCTGGGCCACGGCCCTCGGTGCTCAGTGAGCATGCGTGTTTGCCAAGGCCACGCCCCCAGCTCATGGCCCACGATGGCAGCCGCGAGCAGGTGGCCCTGATGCCGTTCTCCCCACAAACACGCGAAGCTCAACACCCGCCATTGCCTCAAACGTGTCTCCCAGAGCTGAGGAGCCCAGTAAGTGACCAGGGGCCGCGTTTAGCCGCTCAAAGTAGAAAGAACCCCAGGAAGGACAAGGGCGTCCTCTTCCCCACCCCTAACACCCCTGACCCTGAGGAAGAAAGAGACCAGGTCTTTCAGGTATCTGTGCCGGGGCTTGCAGGTGAATGAACCAGGGAGTAGAGACCCCAGTTGGGGCGACACGGGGGCTGCACGGGGCCTGCATGGGGCTGGGGCCTCATGGTCTGAGAGGAACGAGGGGCCTTGACTGGGCTGGTAGGTTTTGGGAGGATCTGTGCATGCGCGAAGTTGTGCCTTGTGCAGCTCAGGCTGGAGGATCTGCACCTGCGCGAAGTTGCGCCTTGCGCGTGTCTCTCAGGCGGGAGGATCTGCGCATGCGCGAAGTTGCCCCTGGGCGCATTTCCCAGGCCTGAAGCGTGCGATGCGTGAAGCCTTCCAGTGGGATTTTTCATTTTTTGGTTTTTGCCGTGAAGATTGTTGAGTCTGTGTCTTGCGGGAGTCACGGTGAGACGGCTTTTGTTTACATTTCATTAGCTGTCAGATAAGGAAGAGTTATAACCACAGCTCAGCCGCTCGGTGCCTTCCTGGCCCTTGCACTTGGGCCGGCAGCCTGAGTGTCCGTGCTCAAGACTGGTGCACAAATGTGGAGCTTCCGTTGGCTATTACTGTTTTATTTTTATGTTTCCCCACACATAAAGCTGCTGTGAACATGTGTGCACAAGTCTTTGTAGCAGTATATGCTGTTTTTTTTCTTTCTTTCTGGAATGCATTGCGAGGCATGAATACCTTAATCATACAGTAGGTGGGTGTTTAAGGTTTGGAGAAACAGCAAACACGTTTTCTGACGTGGTTATACCGTTTTAAATTTTCATTAGCTGTTTCAGAGAGCGAGGGTTCCTTCACAACAACACTTGGTACAAAGGCTGCTTAAAAACATTGGATCTGCTGTAAAGGTGATATTTTTCCCTCCTTGCTCTTTGGCTCATGTGCTTCTGACCAGTTTGTTAGGGCATTTGCTTTTGAAGATGCCAAGAGAGTCATGATGTAGGTAGAACAAGAATTCATTCTTTATTTTTTTAAATTTTTTATTATAATTAGTAAAAGGGTTACATGATATTTGCCAGATAGAAGGTGCATTAATTCACATACATTGATACCCTTTCACATGTCTTGGTACTCATTATCCTCCCCCCCATCCCCCCACCCGTCTTGGTTTTCCCCCCTTCCCTATCAAATTTCAAATAACCAAGTAGAAATAAATTCAATATATCAGATAACAAAGTGAGATACTATAACAATATGAGATAACCAAGGGACAGCAAAGGAGATGAGAGACAACATAGTACATTAAGGACAACAATCATTCGTTACATGGCTTTTGTTTCAATATCCTGGAGTTCATTTCATTTAGCTTCATACTATATGGCCTTATGTATCAAGATTTTGCTCTATTGCAGGTCTTTGCTGGTAGAGCCCAAGGTTTCCACTGATTATGACGAATGAGGGAAACCATTGAGCCTAAGTTCCTTTGAGTCTGGCTTACTTAACTTACTATGATGTTTTCTAAGTCTTTCCATTTCCTAACAAATGGGGCGATGTCGTTTTTCTGACAGCAGCATAGAATTCCATTGTGTACAAATACCACAACTTGTTGATCCACTCATCCACTGAGGGACATCTAGGTTGGTTCCATATCTATGCTATGGTGAATAGTTCTGCAATGAACATTGTTGTGCTAGTGGGTTTAGTATGTCCTTGTTTCTGGTTGGTTGGATAAATGCCAAGTAGTGGAATGGCTGGGTCATAGGGGAGTTCTATGTTTAGCCTTTTGAGGCACTGCCACACTGCTTTCCATAGTGGTTGAACGAATTTGCACTCCCACCAACAGTGTAGTAGTGATCCCTCCTGGCCACATCCCCTCCAGCATCTGTTGTTATTCGTTTTCCTGATCCTGGCCATTCTAACTGGAGTGAGGTGGAATCTTAGAGTTGTTTTGATTTGCATTTCTTTTATGACCAGAGATGTTGAGCATTTCTTCATGTGTCTATAGGCCATTTTTTTAAACTTTTTTTTAAAATTTTTTGTATTGTAATTAGTAAAAGGATTACATGATATTTGCCAGATAGCAGGTGCACACAATGGAATTCTATGCTGCTGTCAGAAAGAATGACATTGCCCCATTTGTTAGGAAATGGAAAGACTTAGAAAAGATCATATTAAGTGAAGTAAGCCAGACTCAAAGGAACTTAGGCTCAATGGTTTCCCTTATTTATCATAAGCAGTAGAAACCTTGGGCTCTACTAGCAGAGATTTGGAATAGAGCAAAACCTTGATACAAAAGGCCATATAGTAGGACGCTAAATGAAAGGATCTCTAGGATATAGAAACATAAGCCATATAATGAATGATTGCTGTTCTTATGGTACTATGTTATCTCTCATCTCCTTTGCTGTCCCTTGGTTATCTCATATTGTTACAGTATCTCACTTTGTTACCTGATATATCGGATATATTTGTATTTGGTTATTTGAAATTGATTAGGGAACGGGGGAAAACAAGATGAGAGGTGGGGGTGAGGGGGAGGGTAATGGATA
Source organism: Megascapheus bottae (assembly GCA_024803745.1). Taxonomy (NCBI): domain Eukaryota; kingdom Metazoa; phylum Chordata; class Mammalia; order Rodentia; family Geomyidae; genus Megascapheus; species Megascapheus bottae. The sequence continues at coordinate 30,569 of JANJXV010001428.1, forward strand.
CCAAGACATATGAAAGGGTATCAATGTATGGGAATTAATGCACCATCTATCAGGCAAATATCATGTAACCCTTCTATTAATTACAATAAAAATATATGAAAAAAAAGAAATGAAGGATACCTATAGAATGATCTTTGAGTTCTAACACAATAAATAATTAGATTGACTGATTCTCATTTTCCACCTAGCTATTACTGAAAATATGTAAAGAGAAATTTAGTAGCCAAAGACTGCCTGAGTAAGCTGTTTCATATGCTGGAGTAGGATTTGCCTTTTAAATTGTTTACCCATCACTTAAGGATAGTTTACTTTCCAAATGAAACATTAATTTTTTAGGATGCTGTTTCTTTTCTGGTCTAAAGACTACTTTTAAGTAACAGTTTAAAATGTTGACATGGAAGTTGAATAAGGGCCGTAAGTAAGTTTGATTAATATGTATATCATACCTAAATGCAAGCAGTCATAATTATAGAGAAATTATCAAAGCTATAAAGCATTTCCTTTACAAGTACTGAGGGGAGAAAAGAACGGGTAAGATTATTGTGTTCAGTTACTCAGCCTATTCAGTCAAAAAAAGTGTTTTTCGTAAGAATCTAACAAAGTTTTCAGAATGTAACCAAATGCAATCCTATTACTTGTTGCTGTTAAAATACTGTGTAACAAATAATCATGAAATGAAGAGATTTAGAATATTCACATTATTATCATGAGTCTATGTGTTATCTCAGTGGTTATATAACAGTGTAGGATGAAGGTAATCCAAGTTGGGCTAGCTTACATATCTGTTGTCAGTTGACAGTTTAACAAAGGAGCCTAGACTAGAATGATATTAGCTTGGACAACTCAGCTTCACTCCATCTCTTTCATATCCCTCACTCATACAAGATTAGCTCACTTTATTTTGGTCATAGTAAGGATCTAGGAATGAGTCAGCTCATTAACAAAAGAAAGAAAGCAAAAATATGCATACTTTAAAAAACCTGTACTTGGGATACATAGACCAGTATCTTATTTGCTAGAGCAAGTCACATGGTCAAGCCTACAGTCCGAATGGGAGAGGACTACACAGTTCTGGGGAAACACCATGGATGTGATATAACCGCTATTTGGAATTTAGAATCTTTAATGCAGTTAATCTACTAAAACAGACTTTTGTGTTTATTTAGGGACCATGAGAATAGGCTCTGTCTTTGAAGACTTCAGGCCACATTGGTTGCAGTGTTATTGATTGCCCATAGAACTATCAAACTAGTTTGTATATAGTCTAGTTTGCTTCTTCAATCGGTAATTAGTTTTGGACCTGTCACCAATGTTTTGAGAAGTTTTATGAATATTGTAATTACTTTGGCACTTCTCCCCAATACAAGCCTTTATATTTCTTCTCATAGGCCAAACCTTATTCTTCCTTTCATATAGAAGTTATTGTCTTTGATTAAAAGGAAGCCTCTGAATGAGAGGAAAAACTTCTTTCCAGTATTTCTAGAAGTGGATTTTGGTAGACAAAGGAAAAGAAAATATCTACTAATTGGCATAAATTCCATATGGGTATGATGTGCCATATAGAACTATGGCATTCTTCAAGGACTCCTAGATTTAGGATTGTGTGCATATTGCAGGGAATATTAGAAAACTTTATCCTACAGTACCTCCAGAAAAATAATAAAAAGTCATGTTGCTATTGGAAGACGACCCGTCATTGCATCAAATTTTTCTAACTTAAATTTTTCATGCATAAGCAAGCACTTACCTTGGCAAAGTCTCACATTTTTCAGCCCAAGAAATAAGTGTAGTGTTTTCCTCAGTCAATTTGAATTTCCAAAGAATATGTTGAAAATTATATATGCCTCTCCTTTAGAGTTAATTAGTAACTTATTCTTCTCTTACCACTGTAAAACAGAAAAGGTCCAGACTAAAATTTCATATGGGAAACTTCAGTGCTTAAGAGGATAAGAATGAAAAACCCACAGCAGTTATTTTTTAAGACATAAAGAAAATGCAAATGTTTGTGAGCTTAGGAGATATATGAAACCACATAAAGCAGCTATCTGTTAAAATAGTTCAAAAGCAAAAGTGTGGTTAGTTATTGACTGGTTTTAATAAGCCTGAATGTTGTTAATTCACTTGCAAAGAATTTCAGTCAAAAGTCAAGTCTTCATTATTTTTCAGTAAGCATTTCATGGTCAGTGTTGGATTGCTTGTAGTTGTGCTCAGCAGCAGGTGGACCAGATGCTGAACGTTAAATTAGCAAAATAACTAGCTAAAATTCTCCTTGCAAGCTTTGATTCCTCCTTGCCTTCCTCCCACATATAAAAATCAGAGATAAGAAAATATATTGGAACAGACAGTTATATAGCCATGGGTTCTTTTCATAAAGTGTATCACCTTGCTTGCTCCATCTATTGACTTCTGTAACGTCCTTGTATATGGCTGGTGGTGGGATCTGTTTCTGTTCCTCCTTCAGAGAATATTTATGTAGATAGATAGCCAGGCAAATACAGTTTATACTCAAATGCTGCAGCTTCTACTTAAATAGAATTTTCTACTTTTTTTTGTTTCCATTATGCCCTCTACTACAGTTCAAAATGGCTGTTGCCCTAGTTACAGAAATGGGGAGGAAAACATTCTTGGTCATTATGAATGGAAATTAGCTTATATATGCTAATAGTGAGAAATTCAGTATCAGTATTCTTTCATTCCAATTCAGCTTTCCTCTGAGAAATTGATCCTGAAGCTAAATGGTTGGAGCTCAACTACTTTACCATTTTCAATGAGTGTGCTGTCAGAATACCATGAAAAGAGAAAAAAATAAGCATCTGATAATTTGCAAAAAAATTGTCCTACAGAAAATAAAATTTCTACATGTCCATTGTCACTCAGCTGCACAGGACTGCTGAGTTAGCTAAGTTTGCACTCTAAACAGATTCCACTATATTTCTAGAATAAAAAAATCCATCATCTCAAGGACAGCTATGCATTTATGGACATATTACTTATGATTTATGAAAAATTAAAAATTCATAGTTGCATCTGTGATTGCAGTTCAGTTTCATTGTCATGGCTCTACAAAATAAATTGAAAACAATTCAACACCTAGAATAATAGTGACGCAATTAAATATGTTTTTAGTGTTACATTAAGTGTAAAACAGATTGTTTATGGTGCTTGTTATCAACAATGTGTTTATCATGTTGATTACAATAATAAATTCTAACCGATGCCTGGCCGATTCTGTTTTTATCTTATAATGTAGCACATATTCCTGCGGCAAGTAGCCATCAAAACAGAGAAGACTTAAGCCTGTAGGACATTTGAGAAAAGTACCAGGGTTGTTTCTTACATCATTGTTGGCATAATGGATAGCTTTCTGTTTTGGAAATAAGAATATGAATGTAAGGTACTATGAGACCACTTTCTCAAACAAAATTCTGAAGTCCATATTTGATGAATTTTCTTGAAATCATTGACATCCACAGTGATACTTATAGGAACTCCAATAGATAGTTTTCTGTTGCTTTCCCTCTCCATAGCCCACAGGCTAAATGGGGATTGGTGGCCCAGGACATGAGGATGTACAAGTAGAATCACAGCTCAGATCTAACTGGGCACAACGCAACTCTACCTGGAAAACTGTGAACATAAAAAGCAGCTGGAGACTTGGCTGAAGTGGTAGAGTGCTTCTCTAACAAGTACGAGGCTCAGAGTTCAATTCCTAATACTACGAAAAGAGAAGTCCAGTTGGAATATTAATAGCATTTGAATTTTGGTCACTTCTTTGACCTAACTGGCACTAATTAATATTTTTTTCTCTTGTATTTTTTAAATAACTCATTAGTGTTTGCCTTTTCCTTACTGTAGATGCTAGTTTATCTGATTTTTTGAAATTTTAATGAAAAGCCAGGATATATCTTTAAATTATTAAGTTATTAATACTTACTAATTTTGCTTCTTTTTTTTGTCAGTCGTGAGACTTGAATTCTGGGCCTGAGCTCTTCAGCTCAAGGCAAGCACTCTACCACTTGAGCTATAGCATCACTTCCTGTTTTCTGGTGGTTAATTGGAGATAAGAATCTCACAGGCTTTTGTGCTTGGGCTTACTTTGAATCAGGATTCTCAGATTTCAGCCTCTTGAATAGCTGGGATTACAGGCACGAGCCATGGCTCCAGGCTACAACTTGCTATTGTTTACTGGAAGAAATACCATGTATTTCACTTCTTGTAAAGTTTTGAAGACATGTGTTGTCTTTTTCTTTGAAGTTCAGTTATTAATTTTTGTGACAGAATACTTACATAGGCAATGAATCTTTTGCCTTCATCTTCAATAGCTACTATATTATTCTAATTAAGAATAAAATTAAAACAATATAAAGGCAGAGATTGTAGTATCTTTTATTCATTTCTGTAGTCCCAGAGCCTGAAATAGTGTCTGATATATATAAAAGGCAAATAATACATATATGAATGAAAAAAATATGAATCAGAAATATTAAGTAATTTAAAATCTTTTAAATCTTAGAGCTAGTATTTAACATTAACCATTTTATTTTTGTACAGTTAACTTTTGAAGTTATTCCAGGAAGTTGTTATATAAGTCATAAAAGGTTGCCTATAGTTTCTCTTTAATTCACCTACATTGTGTTGTTTGGTGAAGTAGATCAAGGCTCTCTGTGAAGAGTTGTCAGTGTTTTTCTGAAGCATTGGTAGATGCATAATGAATAAGAGTTATGTTCTATGAAATGTTATTTTTAATTGGAGTGTGTCCATAATTTCTTCTTTTATTCTTTAAAGATTTTTTTTTATATTTTATTGTCTGGATAAGGTACAGAGGGGATACAGTTATATTTGTCAGGTAGTGGGGACATTACTTCTCCAACCTTGATACACTTTCTCATGTTTTTGCCCCCTTTCCCTTCTCCTACCCCCTCCCAATCATCTTGTTTTCTCCATTCCTTTCCCCATTTCAAATAAGCAAATAAACATATATACAATACACCAGGTAACCAAGTCAGGTACATAATTTCATTTCTGGATCATAAGTTATACTTCAGTGTGTTGATCGGGATGGATTCTGAGCATGTGGGATACATTTTAAATAAGAAGTAATTTTGTTTGCAGTGTAATAGCTAGTACATTGCAAACAGATCCTGTGGACATTGCATTTCCATCCACATACATATTTTAGGTTCAGCAGTTCCAAACAGTAAACATTTGTGTTGATTACTACTTTTGCTGAAGAGGTAAAAAAGCGTGACTCCAGTGTTCAATATTCTTATTGTTTTCCTCAGATATTCAGTGTTTAAAATTTTGCATTCTTGTAATGTACCTTTTGGTAGACAGTTTGGTGACATGCCCCTGAATGAGAGCTAGAGTATAATCAGTCTGCTAATGGGAGCAGAAAGCAACTTCTGAAAATGATCCAGTCCACCTTGTTAATGTCCAGCCTTATTTGAGCTGACTGACTTAATGCAGCTTAATTAATGCCTACGAATGCATGCTTAGTGCATGAAGTGGCTTGCACGTGGAATTTACATCTCTGGAATATCTAGCAGCTTGCTGAAGTCCACAGAGGTGAAATAAAATTCCCACATCTCCCTGGTGGACACCCATGCTTCATTCTGTAAACCTGTATCCTTCAGAGACTGAAAGGATGTTGAAGATGATGGGAAGTGATGTTACAGGATACCCTTGGAAGGATTTATGTATGAATAAGAGCTCTCTAATTCCATGATACCCCTTTATAATATCTTTTTTCTTCTCTCAGTTTTTATATACCACAACGATCTTTCCCTTCTCCCACTGTACTGTCCCTCTTACTGACCTTTAGGCCTGTGTTTGTTGTGTTTTTAGCATCCCCTTTCTTCTAGGTAGATACCGTCTGTGAATTACCAGACCAAAAGTTAGTAACCACAACATGTAAAGAACTAATTAGGGCCAGGAGCATGGCCTAGTGATAGAGTGCTTGCTTTGTATGCATGAAGCCTTGGTATGACATACACAGAAAAAGCTGGAAGTAGTGCTGCAGCTCAATTGGTAGAGTGCTAGCCTTGAGAAAGCCCAAGATCAGGGCTCAGGCCCTGAGTTCAAGCTCTAGAACTGGCAAGACAAAAACAAAAACAAAACTTCAATAAACTCAACAAAAAATGAAAAATAACATATAAATGAATAAAATTTTAAACTAGTGTTTCAGATGCCATTTTATATCTGTCCTATTCTTTGGACATTTAGTTTGCTGTCTTCCTTTGCTTCTTTATATACACTGAGATACACATCACTCAATCTAACTTTATTTTGTTGAAATTTACTACTATTTCTTTTACATTAATTCCTAGGAGAGTGAACCCCTGGAGAAAATAAAGCATACATTCATATATAAATTACTTTTTATTGAGCCCAGGTCCTCCCTGGTAGTTCCTGAGATACTATCCCCAACTTTATCTGAGACAGTTGAATAATTATACATACCCCTAGTGTTCTGCCTCAGTTCTTCCTATTTTTAAACCTAAAGTTCATCTCTGTAAAGGTTAACTGAAGTGTTTACTTTGTCTCTTCCTACATTACTCTGTACTCACATTGCATAGTAAGTCTGCTCTTCTTGCCCTTCAGCACCATTCTGCTCTTTATTTGGGAAATTGAGGTAAGTGGCAAGACTCCACTTGTTGGAACTCCTAGAGCTGGGTTTCTGGCCTTGTATATATGTCATTCCAAATTGTTTGGAGTGGAATAAACTTGTCTTGTTGTTTCCTTAGCATTTGTGTTTATAAAATATTTACTATTAAAAGAGGCCCACATTAGGATAGGTCATTTGTCAGCTTGACAAAGGAGGGGAGCAGAAAGGTTTTTGTTCTCATACTTTGCCCGCACGAGTCTTGATTATTATATTAGCTGTCTAATAGTGACAAGTGAGTCCAGCTCCCTGGTCACCTCATTAATTAATGAGATCAGACACTTACGGGAAGATAGAGAAATCACTGCCCCATCATTGGGTGTCTTTCTATCAGGGGCCCAAATCAAGAAGTTTTAAAGATATTAACAAGGACAGCAAGCAGGCAGTTGATATTAATTCCCCTGAAAGCAGTAATGAAGCAATCAGCTTCAAAACAAGCCAGCAGTAACCTGGTGGAACCTTAAGACAGTTGGAATCATCTAAAATTAAAGTTACTTTTTCCTCGTATGAAAGTGTGTTTTTGGAGGGTAGTGAAAGCAGGCAGAGGTTAGGCATGAGACAGATTAGGCTTCAATCTGTTATCAGTGTTTAGATTGCTTGCAAGAGAAGCTCTTTTTAGGTTGGAAAATGAGCTGTGCAAAAGCTGAGTATACCAGACAAATACCAGCTGAGTATAGCAGAACTGGTATTTGTTTGTGTAACAACTAGTGGCACAAGTTGGGATTCTTTTTTTTTCATATATTTTTTATTGTAATTAATAGAAAGGTTACATGATATTTGCCAGATAGATGGTGCATTAATTCCCATACATTGATACCCTTCCACATGCCTTGGTCCCCATTTCCCTCCCCTCACCCCCACCCCTCATCTTGTTTTCCCCCGTTCCCTATCCAAATTCAAATAACCAAATACAAATATATCCGATATATCAGGTAACAAAGTGAGATACTGTAACAATATGAGATAACCAAGGGACAGCAAAAGACATGAGAGATAACATAGTACCTTAAGAACAACAAGCATTCATTATATGGCTTATGTTTCTATATCCTAGAGATCCTTTCATTTAGCGTCCTACTATATGGCCTTTTGTATCAAGGTTTTTTTGCTCTATTGCAAATCTCTGCTAGGAGATTCTTATGTATATTGTTCTACTTAATCAGAGAGGAGAATCACTTATGGAAATAGCAAAGAGTTCTATTGTGGAAAAGGATAACAGCTATAGTTGGGTGTTGAACACAGGCTGAGAACACGGTGCAACATAGACTGCCGTCTCAGATACCCCACAAATAATTGGAACTTGAAATCATTGTGCCTTGATGTGTGAATAGCCAAGAGCACTGAATTTCCTTTTCCTTTTGCTGTTGTCTAAAGTACTGCAAAAATTGGTGTTGGCAGGATACCCTGAAACATCATCCCTGTATGAAGATTTCAAGTGTTTAAAGCATTTGGTAGTATACATAAGTGATTGGCTCTCTCTCTATCTCAGGAAACAGCAGCTGCTTCTAAATGAAAAGTGCTGCATAATCCCATAGAAATCTCTCTGACCACACTGTATGGAGTCATGAGACCAGTTAATGGAGACTTACATATCCTAACATGACCACCCAAGGCTTTTTAAATCCTCCTCAAGTGTCTATATAGAGAAGGGCAGTAAAGACTTGTACTTCAGTTTCCTCAGTGGCTGAAGACATAAGGACATTGAGTGTTTAAATGTCCAATGATTCCTATGAACCATGGCTGAATAGTGCTTGTGTACAGAGAGGGACTCTGAGGCAATAATGCAGGCGGACCTAAGAGGGGAGAACTCCTGAGATAATTTTTATGTAGGAAATAATGCTAGGCTTTATACAAAGACTGGTTTTGCTGGTAAAAGCAAATCTTCTTCTTGCCTAACTTGGATACCTGGACAAATCACCTTAGGCTCTTCACAGGATTTTAGGTAACTCCTATGTAATTGTATTATGTTTAGCAAACAGAAAAGTCTCCAGTCCACCTCTTTGTCTTCCAACTAGAACACATGCCCTTTAAAGATACGAATTGTGAGATACTGTAACAATATGAGATAAACAAGGGACAGCAAAGGAGATGAGAGACAACATAGTACATTAAGGACAATAATTTCATATTTTATCCATAGTTGTTCACTGCCCTTTGGAATATTTGATTTGGCTATGATTTCCATTTGCATGTTTAAGCACATACTCCTGCAGGAATTAAAACTTGCCTGTCTCTCAGGGTTACACTCTGAGCTGTAACTTCCTTTTCTAGTGCAGGTACTCTTTACTCCTGGTCAGCACATGGAGTTCATTTGGCCAGAACTGGTGTTCTGTAGCCAGTGACCTCTGTGAGCAGTTCACATGAGTGGTGTTTTTGGTTAAAGTCCTAATTAGCCTTCTACAGCTAAGGAGCATGGGTTATGAATCTGCTCATTATTATGAACGATAGGGCCAGTGCTTAAAGATTGCCAGTTTGGCACCGAATCATAATTATTGATGAAAAGGCCTTGTCCCAGAAATGGAAATCATAATCATTATATTTAATCTTTCTATGGCTAATGTATTGTTCCCCCTAGAGAAACAGATGCCAGAGGGTGCTATTAGTCATAGAAAGTTCGCCATCCAGAGAAATCAGAAACACAGGAAGCTAAATCCTGGAGATTTTAGCTACTATTTATCCATGAGCCTTTACAAAAGATGTAATGGCCAGAGTCTTCGTGTCTATATATCTGTCCTACATAATTTCACCAACTGTTGATCCTTTGGGGGTTGTTTTTATTCATGAATTAAGGTGCTTAATAAATGGCTAAACAGAATACCTTTTCCCAGAAATTCTTACTGGACCCTGAGCAAAACATTCTATCAGAATGGAATGTGGAAATAATCCCTTTTGGTTGAAACACTGAATTTTACAGACAAGAATGGACTGGTCCAGGACACTGTGGTCCCAGACTCCCTGCTTTAGATGATAATATCTATTCAGTTTTCTTGGCTTGAGTAAAATTACATGAATTCATTAATTTAATGAAAAAATTCATTTAAGAGAATCTTGTTAAAAAGATGAAAAAAATAGTAAATTGACTTTGTGGCCAAAGGCAGTGTTTCTGTAATTTATATAATAATACAATTAAATTAGATAATCTTTAGAAACTATGAGTCTAATTTAGTCTGGGTTTTAGATTCCACTTCTTATTTTAGTTGAAGATGTGCCCCACAATAGCAGCAGAGCTAGAATTCCGGGATTATATATAGTTCATTGTGTTTCAGACATTTCTTAGCGCTACCAGCCTGTCTAACTAGTCAAAATATTCATTCCTCTTCCTAATCTCCTGTCATCTCTTACCCTTCTCTGCCATTTCTACTTATAGCATGCACTTTATATCTAGTGTAGTTGAAGAAAGGCACAATTGCAATTTTGCTTACACACCTCCAAACATTTATACTGACCTTAAAAATGGTAGTTGGAGTACAGGGGTATATCTACCCCTCTTTAGGCTTTCATCCTTGGCATTGTAGCTTAATGGATGTAAATATGGGTTCTGAAAGCTGCTGCTTAGCTTCAAAACTTACTGCATTCATTTACAACCTACATGACCTTGAACAAGCCACTCTGTGCTTCACTGTTTTCTTTGAAAAACCTCCGAGATTATTAAGAGTAAATGCCTCAAATTTCTGTGAACATTAGATGAGCAGATATTCATAAACACTAAGGGCCATGCTGGTACATGGAAGCTGTTATATTGTCCTTTACTTTGAAGAGACAAAATACTATATAAAATAATGGGTTATGAAGGTATTAAACTTTCAAAAGCACATGTAAATAAATTCTCAATTAGTTAAATTCATTTCTGTGGAACATTTTTCTGAGTGGCCTTAGAGAGACCCATTTCTTTCCTTTGCATCATTTGTAATGCTCAAAATTAACTGTAGGTTGTATTGTATAGGAATGCAATTTATCAAGATGATAAATTTGTCATGATGAAAACATCTGTGCTCATTCTAGTCCCATTTAGGAGACAGATGCCCTTTAACACAGAAACTCATCTGTCCTCGTGTAAAACTTAAGATGAAACTTTTGGGGAATCCTTCACCTGTGGTGCAAGTGAGGCGACTGCTGTGGAGAGCTTTCTTTAGCGTTAGGAACCAGCTTGCAGTGGATCTTGGACTCCTGTTCTTGTAACTAATAAACCTACTTTGTAGAACTTGTTACAGGACTGTGTTCTATTTTTCGGGCCCAAGACAAGGTGATAACTAGATGACAGTGACCTTGCTTCAGATTACAAAACCTCACAAAAAGCCTGTTTAGGTAGATAACTACAATGAGGGACATAAAGTAGCCAAATGGCTAGTGGCTAAGAGTCGGCTTCCCAAACTCATGTTCCTGGTACCTTTATATCCTATAGCTTGTTATTATACTGATCCAGGTCACAGACGCCAGTCACTGCTTAACTGAGATGCAGTCTACTGAGTGAGTACCCAGAACTACAGGTGTGAGTCTTGGGTACTGAGCCCACCACTGGCTTTTAATAGCCTCTGGATAGTGGGCTGTCACCTTGAGCTTAGAGAATTTGGATTGAGTGGTCTTTAAATCCATTTTCAGGGATGTTGTTTATTATTCTGCTGTGGTCAATGGAACCAGAGTAGTGACTGTAATGAGAACTTAGGTCTGCATGTCAGGAGACTGGGGGTTACCTTCTCATCTCAGCAACCTTGACCTGTTTGCTTATACTGTGTATAGCCCAGACTCCTTCTTGTGTTTACACACAATGTAACTAAAGTATCCACTGCATACATTTTGCATGTCCAGTGTGGGTTAGCAGAGGCCTTGGCTTTCTCTCACAGCCTCCCAGGGAGTGGAAGATGGAGGCTTCCCTCCTTGGGGCTCTACCCATATGACACAGTCTTGCCCATTTACCTCATATTTGGAAAAATGAGAATCTGGAGAATTCTGGACTAGCTTTTGATTTCCTTGTCTCAAAGTGGCACATTCCCCCTTTGGTTCCCATTTCAAGAACAAGATGCAATCATTAACCCTTTTCTCTTTCCCATCTCTGCTCGGCAAGCTAAACTGTAAGACAGCTGAGAAATGTGGGAGTTCACATGTGCTATTTGTTACATGTCTTTCCATATCAGAAACGCAGGAGTTCACATGCGCTATTTGTTACATGTCTTTTCATGTGAAGGAATTTTGAATTTGCATTTTGCTGTTTATTTCCTGAAGTAGTGGACACACATTTTTTGAAACTGAACTTAAACATATATGAGCCATATGTAGATGAGACTGTACCAGTGGAGACAGCATAGTGAAGCCTGGTGCCTGGCTGTGTTGTTCTACATAGCATGACAAGAAGGCTTTGTAATTGCACCAGGGTGCCTCAAAGGACCACTAAGAGCACTTCTATGTCCAGGGTAAGACTTGCCTAGCTTAGTGACTTCGTAGTTCACAGCCACTGAAATTTTATTTGCCATTGATCATACCTAGTGTGGCTTTATTAAGCGATGTGCCCAATATGGTGGCACATGACTGATGTCTCAGCTAGCTATTCAGGAGGCAGGACGGTGTTGTCTGGAGCCAAACAAAAGAAAGTTAGTGAGCTTCTTTCTCAAACACCAAATACAAATGCAAATCAAAGAACACCAAGAATTACTAGGTAGAATGATTGCCTATCCTGTGGGAGGCATAGGTTCAATTCCTAGTGCTAAAATGTCAAAATAAAGTGAAGCAAAAAATAGCAGTGATAATACTAGTAGATTCCTTTCAAGAAGAGGAGGTTTGGACACTATTTTATGTTATTAACTCTTGTAGAATGGGTTGTATCTCATGAACTCTTGACAGAATTTTTGGGGAATAGTGTTTACCCTTGGATATACAAACAGATTTTGCAGGGATTGTGGGAGTCAGTAAGACAATGCTGTGTATCACAATCCATTCTGCTAATGTCAGTAGCCGATATGTAAAAATTTTTAAAATTAACATCTGAGACATCATTCTCAAACACAAGGTTTCCTAATTCCTTGCCTAACTCATCATCAGTACTATTGACTGTGTATTAGAAATTAGAAATAAAATGAATAAATAGTAGTAAACTGTATGAATCAGATATAATACCAAATCTGAAACCAGAGTCAGGTTAATATTTTGAAAGTATCCTAGGCAAATACATTGTTAAAGCACTTTTGTGAATTGCCTCTATCTTTAAAACATCCCATGAAAAACAGGTTGTTATTCAGAGGAGAATAGTGAATCTCAGGGGTTAGTACTTTTGACCCTTGTCTACTATTACATTAGGAGATATTTACAGACAGCCATGTACTCCAAAGGCAAATTGTTAAAGAGGTTGTAGTGACTTTCCAGCCTTGTTTAATGCCATTGTTTGCTTGCTTTTTTACATTGCCAGCATTTAAATTCAGAGTTCTGAATTATAATTTAAACAGTAAAGAAAGCTTTGATTCCAATATATTTTTATGCAGTTCCATGGTTTATTTTTCATACAGCTAATGAGAATAAACAAATGACAGATGACTCTGTGGGGCAATATTGTCTTTTGATCCATTGAAAATGTTTAATAGTTTATATAAATCAAGCCCAGTAAAAAAGTGACTTATTTAAACTGGCTTCAAGGCACTGTACACAATAGTAATGACTCCATCTATTCTTCCAAATGGAGGAAGACTGAGAACAAATGTTGGTTATTAACTATTCATATATCCCACACCACAGCACCTTGACCTTTGTGTAGTACTAGCGACTGCATACAGCGATAAAGATTGTAAAACTAAATAATGTATTTATCTTCATTAAGTTAATTTAAGAGCTTTATTTTAAGAGTAATATTCTGTTGATGACATTTATTTCCTAGAGATCCCTGAGTTATGATTAGGACAACAGATCTGTGTTGTTTGGCGTAAGTAGTATTCATGAGTATTTGTTTCTTGGATTTGTGACTGTAGTAGGTATGATAATGATTCCTAATCTCTACAAGTTATGAATATCTTGAATTGTATAGGAAAAAGGGCCTTACAGATAGGATTAAGTTTGTAGACCAGGTTTTAAAATAAGGAAACTCTCCTCCATTGTAAAATTTAGGTAGACCCCATTTGATCACATGAACTTTAAAACAAAGAAAGTTACCTTGGAAGGTAGAGAAATGTGATAATAAGAAAGGATGAATTATTCATGGCACAAGAGACATTTAAATTACTATTGTCTTAGAGAGGCTACATGGAAAACAGGATGAGTTTGGAGACTGGTGTGTCAGGCCTGTAATCATAGTTACTCAGCAGGTTGAGATCCGAAGGATTGTGGTCCAAGGCCAGTCAGTGAGGAGTTTTCTAGACCACATCTGTAAAATAACGAGCAAAGAGCAGGGCTGTACTGATTTAAATGGTAGAGTTCTGGCCAACCACGTAAATCAAGTAAGCGTGCCTGAGTTCAAAAATTTTATATGTATTTTTGCATGTGCACGTGTAGCTTAAAATCAAACTATATGTTGGCTATAAGTAACTTACTTTACATTTAAGGGCATGTGTAGGATGAAAGTGAAGGAAAAGAATAGACATCCCATGCAAAAGGCAACCAAAAAAAAAGAATGAAGTGGCTATATTTATATCATACAGAGTAGAATTTCAGTAAAAATTGTTCTAAGACATAAACAGAAACAATATGTAGTTATGTAAGTTCCAATTCACCAAGAAATCATAATAGTGGTAAATACATAATCACTATCATAAGAGTAAATATATAAAGCAAAACTGCCCAGGCCATTGAAAGTCATCCTGGAGGGAGAAAGGTCATAAGATCTCTCATAACCAATTGCACACACCTATCACCCCAGCTGTACAGGAGGCAGAGATCTGGAAAATCAGAATTTAGTATAGGCAGAAGCTTTCATGAAATCCCACTTCAACAGGTGCTGGGAATGGCGGCATGTGCTAGTAGTCCAGCTAGTCTGAGAAGAGTGAACAGGAGTATCAAGGTCCATCACTGAGGCTCTATCTTAAAAATAACTGCAACATAGATCTGGAGTTTTGGTTCAAGTGACCGAGCACCTTCTTAGCAAACATAAAACCTTGAGTTCAAAACCCAGGACAGTCAAAATGAAACAAGAAGTGTTTCAAATAAGTAACCTAATATTATACATTACACATTATAATGACATTGAAAAAAAAGGACAAATGAAGTCTAGTTTGCAGAAATTAGTATTTAATGTAGAACCAAAACAGCAATAGAAACAAAGAAAATGGAAAATCAGTAAAGACAAAAATCAGTGAACTTATAAAAATTAAACTCCTTCAGGGGCTGGGAGTTTGGCCTAGTGGTTAAAGTGCTTGCCTAGCATGCATGAAGACCCGGGTTCGATTCCTCGGTACCACATACATAGAAAAAGCCGGAAGTGGTGCTGAGGATCAAGTGGTAGAGCTCTAGCCTTCAGAAACTCCAAGGACAGTGCTCAGGCCCTGAGCTCAAGCCCAGGACTGGCAAAAAAAAAGAAAAATTAAAGTTCTTCATCTATACTAAGAAATAAACAATATAAAAATAAATAAATTTAGATAAAAAGCGAGGAGGTATTACAATGGATGCTTCAGAAAGAGAAAGGACCATTAGAATTTATAACAATTATCTGAAAGAAAAATAATTGACCTAGGGGAACTGGGAAACAGTCCTACAAACATAAAACACTTATGCATTTCATCATGAAGAAATAGAATGTAGAAATGACATACAGTCATTTAGGAGAAAAGCTTAAACCATAACAGTTCACTGATGAACCATACCAAACATTTAAAGGAGAATCAATAATGACTCTTTAGTTATTTCAAAAACTAAAAGAAATTCATTTTATGAGGCCAGGCATTGACTTGTTACTAAAGGGTAAGTTAAGATACCCCAAAGAAAACCCAAATCCCAATGTTGATTGAAGCACTGTGCACCATGCTCAAGAAGTGGTAAGGGCTCAACCACAGGTAAATGGACAAAGTATATGTGTTATATACACAAAATTGGGTATTATTGAACCCTAGAAAAGAAGGGAGTTCAACCACAGGCAGCTGTAGGGATGAATTCTGAAGATGTTGTGTTAAGCAAAGTAACCTCATCACAAGACAACAAAGACTTGTACAAGTTACCTAAAATAGCCTCACGGTGTTGCGGTGATGGGTAGCCGAGAACAGAGGCAAGAGAGTTACTGATCCTGGGCACTGAAACCCAATTGTACAAGATGAATAAATTCTGGAGGCTCTGCTTTATGGAGAGAGAAGAATCTCACGGCCAGTAGTTACCAAAAAATAAAGAAATGAAGATTTAAAGGGTCATGACCAGATTAGGACACTCATGATTAACTGAGGATTTGCTATGATTCTTCCAATGAACTTGGCTTCAGCGTCCTTTATTTTTGCTTTGTGTGCCATTCTACATTAGACCTTACTCTGTTTCTCTTACCAGCTTTCATTTGTTTTACTTTTAGTAGAGCTCAGAAGACTGAGAAAGTTGGTTGCTGTGGAAACAAAACCCTTCTTTTTCACAAATATTTTTCTAAATGTCATGCTTAGGTTCTCCCTAAGCCTGAGTTGCTATGCCAGTGTCTCTCCTCTGTTTGTTGGACAAGGCTGGACAAATGTGTTTGCCACAAGTTCCCAAGTAAAAGCACTGCTGTAGTATTCTACATTTAATTTCACTTGAAGACAGGGCATGAAATTCTAGGAATTATTTAGCCTTAGAAAGAAGTGAAAGAAACAGCCAGAGTAGTAGTTACAGGGAGCACTACTGCCCAAAGTGTCTTCATGAATCAGTGTTTCAGTGAAGGTTCATCATCACTTATGAGCTGTCATAGCATACCAGGTATCCCCTTATCCTTCACAGAATAACCTTAATATTTATCTGTGCAGTGTTCAGATATTTTCAAAGCTCTGGTAGCTTAGGCAATGTCTTTAAATCTTGACCCTCACTTTGTACTAAATAATTTTCATAAAGCCAGTACCTATAAAAAGTTTTAGCAACTCTATTGTGTGAATTAATGAAAGATAAATACTGTACTCATGATTTTTGAGGACAGAGTTGTGTGTGCTATACTATTTGAATCATGTCCCTGGCCCTTTCTGCTTTAGTTATTTTTTTTCCTTTCTAAGAGTTTGAGTTTTTTTCTGGGTTGCTTTTCTGCCCCAACCTTCCTATCTCCACTGATATTATTGGTGTTTGTTTCTTCTAAGAGACAGATTGAGATCATTTATAGGCTCTTGTAGAAAAAAAGCCTTGGTAGTTATCTGTTGTCAATCATTACTTATGATTCATGCTACTGAAGGTGATTTTACTATAATTCTAGTTTAGTTGGTACCTTATTGAATGCTTGTGCCATGTTAGGAAGCTAAATATCCATTAGTAAATCCTTTCTGGTACTCACCGGAAGTCTGAAAAGAAGTTGAATGAATTATATTTATTCCAAATGATTTGAAAACATCAGTTGTCTAAAAAGAGTAGGTATATCATAGCCTTTAAATATCAGTTAGCATTAACAATTCCTGGTTAGGAGATGATTGGGAAGGGATGGAGGAAGAGAAAGGGGTACAAAAATATGAGAAGGGGTTATCAAGGTTTGAGAAGTAATGTACCCCATACCCGATGTATGTAACTGCAATCCCTCTATACTTTATCCTGATAATAAAATACAATTTAAAAACTTCATTGTAAATTTACATCCAGCTTTTAGGACAGTCTCCAGTGCTTATATTGTAGAGGGAACCAGATAATAAATACTCAGCATAATAAAGTAGTAAATTATATTGCACATAGGAACATGACATCAGAAGGATAAAAGGAGAAAAGTTCAAACAGGAATAAGGATTGAAAATGCATGAGGCAGGGTAGCAGTGGCTGAGTGGTCTTTGAGAAAGTGACCTATGAGCAAAGTGTGCAGGTTGGGGGTTTGGTGACCATCAGGGAGAAACACACAGGCAGAGGAAAGTGATGATCTGAGCTGTTTCATGTTAGAGATCACCTGCCACCCTGAAGTAACATCAAGTATGTACACCACTGCACTTGGTGGGAGTGAAGGGCGAGGAGGAGATGGGATCAGAGAGGAGGCAGGCAGGGCTGCTGCTATGCTTGCAGATAACAGAAGGTCTTGACACTCTCTTCCGGGAGTTTGGCTTTGACTGAATGAAGAGAGACTATGCATGCCTGGATTTTGGACACAGCCATGCTAGCATCTGACTTAGCCTTTGCAAAGACCTGGCAGCTCTGTTAAGAATACCTCTTGCCTCATGTCATTGTTGGTCTTCTAGCATATTCAGGAGTCTAATTTTTTTGCAGATATCTATGAACAACTTCACTTCTGGGCATTTCACAGTAGATGATTAAAATGCATTGACTTCTTTCTATTTTAAAATATTGAAGCTTTTAGAATAATGTTAAAAATAACTTTCTTGCCCAAATCTAAAATATAAATCGACTAATTTAAGGAAACTTTCTTTCTCTGATTACTTATTATCACTCTTACATTTGAAAAGCCTCAGGCAATTTTTGCAGGTTCCTCCCTGTGTTTTTACAGTTCATAATGAGATCCTATTTAGACTATATTAGTTAATTAATTCTTAACAATTTTATACAGCTTGCACTAAGTATCAGCGTTAATTAGTAGGTTCAAAAATGTTAACTTTTTCAGGAGGGCTTATGTTATAAAATTGCATGTTTTCCAGGTTCTCTTAAATTGAACAAAGGGAATTTACGGTTTCTGTGCCTTGACTATTGGATTGTTTCTCTTCTTTGACTCCCACTTGTTTTAATTTACAGCAATATTTATAAAGTAAATGATCTTTTGAGAATATGATTACCTGAAATTAAATCATGGTTAGTTATAGATGTAACAGTATGCAAAGCATTGCTTAATAAGACTTTTGACTTTTCTTGTTGGAAATGCCATTATGTTTAGTTATATAAAATACGTAAAATTTAGATTAAAACTTGTTTAAGTCAGGTGCCACTGGCTTATACCTGTAATCGTAGCTACTC
Source organism: Megascapheus bottae (assembly GCA_024803745.1). Taxonomy (NCBI): domain Eukaryota; kingdom Metazoa; phylum Chordata; class Mammalia; order Rodentia; family Geomyidae; genus Megascapheus; species Megascapheus bottae. Next base: position 49,233 of record JANJXV010001428.1, read on the forward strand.
AGGAAGCTGAGATCTGAGGATTGTGGTTAAATGCCATCCCAGCAGCAAATCCATAAGACTATTATCTCTTCCAGAAAAAAAACCAGAACTGGGGTTGTGGCTCAAGCACTAACCTTGAATGAAAAGCTCATAGACAGCAACCAGGCCTTACGTCAAGCAGGACCCACCTATTAAAAAACTGAAAACAACAGCCCAGTAAACCCGTTTATTTTCTCTTTAAGAAACAGATTAGACCTATTTGTTATGAAATGGAAAGACTTAGAAAAAGTCATATTAAGTGAAGTAAGCCAGACTCAAAGGAACTTAGGCTCAATGGTTTCCCTCATTTGTCATAATCAGTAGAAACCTTGGGCTCTACTAGCAGAGATTTGTAATAGAGCAAAACCTTGATACAAAAGGCCATATAGTATGAAGCTAATTGAAAGGACCTCCATGATATTGAAACAAAAGCCATATAATGAATGATTGTTGTCCTTAATGTACTATGTTATCTCTCATCTCTTTTGCTGTCCCTTGGTTATATCATATTATTATAGTACCTCACTTTGTAATCTGATATATTGGATATATTTGTATTTGGTTATTTGAAATTGGATAGGGAAGGGGGGAAAACCAAGATGGGGTGTGGGGGGGAGGGTAATGTGGACCAAGACATGTGAAAGGGTATCAATGTATGTGAATTAATGCACAATATCATGTAACCCTTTTATCAATTACAATAAAAATAGTAAAAAAGAAACATATTAGAGCAAATCATTGTGATTGAGATAAGTCAAGACCAAAGGAACAAAAGGCATATGGTATCCTTAATATATGGATATTAGATCCAAGCACTACACCAGCAATGACTCAATGACCCAGGGCTTCATGAATGTTAGAGAAACACTCAACCACTAGGCCATGCTCTCGGCCCCTCATGAATTGCTTTCCTCTGCACTTTACTTTCTTTTTTTTTCAGACCAGTTAGAATTTATTGTATAATCATTTCCAATACCAAAAACTGTCATCATCTGAAGTATCATGTACATTTTAAAAGACCAGTGAGAAATGTTTGGGCAATTATGCATTTTACTTTCTAGACAAAATTAAGTATTGATAACTTTGTATATTTTATTCATGAGAAATTCAGTCCTGTTGTATACAATGTGAATATTTACTCTAAAGTCTAAAGTTAGTCCATGTAATTTTGTGCTAAAATTTATATTCTCTATTTCAATGTGTTTTTCTCTTAATTCCCCAGGGAACTTGTTAGACAAAGTTCAGGTTTCATTGTAAAAATAGCTACACCACGACCAAGGGTATATTCTCCCACATTTTAACTAGTCCTCATTTGGTAGAGCATTCCTTTCCTCACAAAAAGTGAAGGTTATATTATTTGTACAAATATGCACAGCATTGATCTAATCCCACTATTTTGTTTGATGAAGTGAATATACTTAATTAGTATATCTATCTGAAAGAGAGACTAAGACTTTTTTCACTAATACTGTGATGTTACTAAAATGAGGTTTAATTGTAAGTGTGCTGGTCTTAAAAGTGTGCTTATTTCAATTGCCCAACTACTCAGTGTTTTAGAAACAGAATTCATGACTGTGTTAAAAGTTTAACATATAATAATATATCAAATTCTTCATTTCCCTTACTGGTAATGGAGGAACAGTATAAAATTTAAATGAGGTCTGATTCAACTTGAAAAATTGATGTGTGTCTGCATATGGCTGCAGTACATGTAAAAATGAAGAAATAATTTACTAATCAATTCAGAAAGTTATCAATATCAAATATGACATGAATGTCTTGGTTATTATGAATTCTACAAGGAGAATCAATTGATTCTCCACTAACTAAAATTCATTTCCATTGTTATTTATGGTGTAATTTGCATTACCATCAGATGTTCTCAAGTTAGCTTTTGCCATTAGAGAACTGTAAGATAGCCTGCTGAGTAAGAAGTCAGCTTATGGATGTAATAATCCCTCCAGAGTGCACTAGACAGTATGGAGCATGGCCCAGAATGATTTCCAGTAATCACCCTTACTCCTTCCATGAATAATTCTTCTCACTGGTGATTTAATTCTGCTTTGTGGGAATAGTTTTCCAAGTTTTCTTTATGGGAAAGATCACAGCACCTAAAAGGATGAAAAGACATTGATTAAAAAGAAGACTAGTGTGTATGCAAAATTTTAGCCAACAGCTCTTGATTTTACTGAGACTTCTTGGTTAAATAAGGTTCATTTTCTTAAGTACCACATGACTACAAATACAACCTAGTACCTGGCGGTCTTTCAGTAGGTTGAGCCAGCTCCTATTTCTCAGATTTGAATGGTTTGGGCACTGTAGATTCCTCAAATAGCATGCATTTGTTGAGCAAATACACTTGAAAGTGGTTGCAAATGGCAACCATTTAGATATGAGGAAATAACTCACAAGTGTTGACATGCACCTTTAACTGTGTTACTCTGGGTAAATTTGAATATTACAAATTTCCAAACCCAAATAGCAAACAATTTATCCTTGAATTCTAATTGCTAGATTTGGAAATCACATTGCTGCCATATGATTCCTCTCCTCCTCATATTTTGATCTCTACCACCCAGAAGAGACTCAAATTTATAGGGAATTAGAGGGTGTAATAATACAAGTTCTGCCTTTTTCCTCTTTTCAAATACACTTCACCTTCAGTGTGTCACTGTAGCAAAAGTGACAGTGCTGGATCTTTCCTAAGATGAAGCATCAATTGTTGACTATTTAAAGCATTATGTGTTCTACTTCTCTCTGTAGTCATTTTGTTTAAAATCATGTTTATTTACAAGCACACTACGATGTTCCTATTTATCTGTCCTTTGGAAAAAAGGAACAGCTTAACAGAAAACCTCCACTCATATTTAACACGATTGGCCAGGCTTCCTTTAGCCAGCATCTTCCATCGCTGCAGTATGATAGTTTCCACACCACCACTTCCTTCGCACTATTCAGCCATCAACGTATGTCTGGTGGCTTATAGATTAAATCCAGGGACCAATTTTAGTATCTCTTTTGAATTAACTTCCCTCAGTTTTTCACAGTCTGAAGAAGCCCTTTCACTTTTATGCTTGAAGGAATTATTTCTTGCCTTTCAGAAAACAATTCTACTTCCTGTCTCTTCCTTTCTTCTACACCTTTCATTCCTTTCCACATTGTGATCTCTCTCTATTTGTCAAGCTTTAGTATCTTTGGTTCTCTCTTCTGCCATTTCCTCCTCTTCTGCCCTTGTGCCCACATTGCACTGTCAAAATTTCAATGATCATCTTGAGGTGCTTCTTCCAACCACATGTCCCCTGCCCTGCACCCATCTCCTGGGATTCACTTCAGTGTAATTCAGAGCACCTAATTCTTTGAGTCAAAACTTAAAATGGTAAAAATAAAATTCACTATTTCCTTCCAATTCCCTTTATTTCCTATCTTGGATGATGGTAACACTTTATGAAAGAACAAGTAGTATACCCTTAATTTCAATTTTTCTCTTCTTTCCCAGTAGACAATTAAAATCATATTGATTGTTCCTTGAATGTTACTTACCTCTACTTCAAATTGAGTTGGTATTTAAACCACTGTATCTTGATTTAGCTGATGAAATATTTGAAACAAGACAACCAATTCTGACTCTACAGTTGCCACATCACTTTTTCTCACCTTCTGCTTTCTAATATTGGACTTTGCATAATTCTCAGATTAATTATGGATTTCATAGTTGCAGTCCTTTCCATACTGATTCTTTTACAGCATGACTTACTAAAAGCATCACTTTCTTTGTGGAAATTCTCTTGGCTTTTTTGAGCAGAATCAGACCTGGCTTCTTCGGAACAGAATCTGCTTGTTCTGGCTGAGTGTTTAGACTTCCTCACACACACTGTATATATAACCCATTTTCAAATATATATGGACAGATTTTTTTCCCCATTCTTCAGATTGGCTCTTCACTTTGTTGATTATTTCCTTAGCTGGGAAGAAGCATTTTAGTTTGAGGTAATGCCATTTTTAAATTTTTACTTTGGTGTTCTCTGCTTTGTAGGTCTCATCCAACTGTGTCCTTTTCTATTCCAGTGTACAGAGGCATTTCTCCTATTTACTATTGTAGAAGTTTTATGTCTCATGTTTAGGGCTTTAATATATTATGACCTGATTTTTGTGGCTTGTAAGTGGTTTTGATGTTGTTTTCTGATATGTAAATCTCCAACTTTCTGAGTACCATTTATTTAAAAGACTGTCCTATCTCCAATGTGTGTTCTTCCCTATCATGTTCCAGATCTTATTAAGAAAGTTCCCAGCTTTTCCTCAGTGTGTAAGTTAGCTACTGCCTCATGAATGGACATAGTTATGTGGATATGGGTTCTTCTTTATTTTTATTATGAATTGATATTATATTTTAAATATCACATAACTTTCCTGCATGTATTGGTACAATCATATGGCTATGTGTTTTATTATAATGATGTTGTGTATTATAATTGTTTGTTTTCTGTGATGTAGCAGTATCAACCCTTGATGTATCTGGCTTCCTAATAAGAATGCAAAAATGTGGTTTATTTATGCTTCTTATGTAAGTCTTAGCCACAGTAAATATTAATGACTGCCTTTTTGAATTGTTTAGGATGAAGGGTTAGTAATTGTTTAAAGATAATTCCATAAATCTCCACATGATTTCATAAATTCTTATGCTTATAATTGATCCACAAGATCTTTTCAATGTACGTATGTGTCTGTGTTTGGACTCCTACCTAAAGATATGCTTGTTGTCCCTCACAAGTTAGAGAATTCCATGGGAATCTTAGATTTTCATAAACATGAATCAATTCAGTTCATTTTGCTACACCTCTTTTTAGTTGTGTCTAGAATTCTTTTGTGGACTGACATCTGTGCTGTGTTCATGCTTTCTGTTTGAACACTCACAACATAGTGGTTTCATGATTTTATTTTGACTCAGGGAATGTTTTGCTTATCAACTTTTCAGCAAACATGACATACCTGAAGAAAAGGATTTTCACTTATTCTAACTTTGAAAATTAGTAATTATATAAGAAAATACTTTTTAAATTTAAAATGTAAATTTTTATAATTTTAAAGTAGTTGTACAAAGGAGTTCCCATTCAACAAAGTCATTTATGAATACCCTGCATCTTGATCAGTGTCACCCTTTCAACATTCCCACCCATCCCTCTCAATCCTAACCTTCCCTCAGTTTTCCCAATTTTGTAAGACATATATTAGGTTTTATAACTGCATCCTTCCTTCTTCCTCTTTTCATTTGTCCTTATCCTGCTTTCCTTAATACTTCCTTCCATATTTTCTGGCATTATTTTGTTGAACTGTGAGTTAGACTTTCTAAGGAATTTTATCCTTTGACTTTTTCCCTGAATCTATCATACTTTGATTCATACACTTATGTACACTTGTATACTACCCCAGAGTGATTACTTATATATCTATGAATTAATTTTGTGTTCCACTTATAGGAGAAAAGATGCATCCTTTCTTCTCTCTGGACCTGATTTACATTACTTAACACATTTTTCCCAGGTCCTTATGTTTCCAGAAAACATTCTTTATATTTTTGGTTTGCTCACACATAACTGTATCCAGTATTATTTGGTTATTTCCCCTGTATCTAATACATCCCTATGGTCAAAAGGCTGTGCTGACTGCTGGTAAAATGAACTTCTCAAGAGATAAGCAGTATATATGATAGAAATAAACCTTAACCCAAGGTCAGTGAGCAGTTGAGCGGTATGCAGATTAATATCTGCTTTCATCTTGTAGCTACATATCAGCATTTCATTTTTGTGAATTATAATTCTTTATGCAGAAAAATGTTCCATGTGGCAACTTCAAAGCAGCCTGCTGAGAAACTAAGAGAATATTTAATAATGGTCGTGAGCAGTGAGGCCTGAGTGATCAAATGCAGGTCTTCCCAGGTAGTATTGGTTATTCTGTTGGGCAGGTAGCTTCAAACACCATGTATAATCCTTTGAACATTACCCTCATCTCCTAGTACCTTCACTATCTCCAGAAGGTGTTACTTTCCTTGTCCTTTCTTAGCAAGGAAAAGGTGCTTTGTATTATTTATTGACCTGATAACATATTCTTGGAGGTATAATCGGAACGTATCAAACCCAAGTAAGTTGTAATTGTAGGGGCCTCAGAAGTAGCATTTTAACCCATTTATGCTAGGGTAGAAGAAAATTTCCGTTTCTTATGGAAAAGACTTCTAGAATTCCAGTCAGGCCTTAAACATTTAGAGTGAAATTGAGGGTTTATTTGCATTCTTAAAATCATCTAAGAAAATGTAATTTGGGAATCATCTCTCGTGTTCAGAGAGCTGGTGAACTATAAGTAGGTTACACCTTAGATCCGAGTCTTTGTCACTTTCAGTTTTGAAAATGACAAAAGATTGCTTAAAATTAGTTTTGGAGCTGGATGCTGATGGTGCTTGTTTGTAATATCCTCGAAGCTTCTTAGGAGGCTGAGATCTGAAGATCAAGGTTTGAAGCTAGCCCAGGAAGAAGAGCCTGAGAGACTCTTCTTTCCAATCAACCGTTCAGTAATAGTGGAAATGGCACTGTGCCTTAAGTGGTAAGAGAGCTAGCCTTGAGCACGAATGGGCTCGGGACAGCACCCAGACCCTGACTTCAAGCCCCAGAGCCTGCAGAAAAGCAGTTTTTGAGCACAAAGAAAACTATACATCATGCATATCAGTAAAAATCATTAAGAAGAATCAAGGAGCAGCATTCTAAAATGACAATAGCCATCAAACAAATAATTCAGTTTGAAATCATAAGGACTTTCATAAGTATAGTCTACTATCATATTCTGATTTTATAGGACATTGTTTTACTGAATTACTGTCACTATTGCAGATAATGTGAATGAAGCCAACTTAAAAACAGTTAATTTGGGAAAGAAAATTGCTATATAACATCCAAATAATAAAAATGTAATTAGAAATAGCATAGAGTGTTGAAAGAGTTTTGTCTTTGGTGTTTGCTTTTCACGAGGGAATCAGTCTATAGCCCCTAGGCTTTTCTCTGCCAGACATGATAGCAAGTGTTTCCTGGGACTCTTCGCTATTGGTTTTATGTCTCCTTCCTGCTGTAAGTGCTTTGCTGTGCCACAGCTCTGTACCTGTTTTTCCTGATACCAGTAGCCAGTAGAGCCAATGCTGCTCCTCTCTTGGGTGCATCTAACATTTATATTTAGAGGTGTCCAATTCATTTCTATCTCATTTATTTATCTAACCATTTAATTGTTTACTGCATATTGAGTTTGAAAAAGAGCAGAGGCTTAGAGTTGAAAGTATCAAGAAAATGTATTATAAGACGTCAGGCTAAGACAATAAACATCTGTACGTATATCTACCAATTAAACTTGATTCATAATATATTCATTTACATAAACCAGTAAGTCAGTATATAGAGACTTTTCCCTTATGTCTACTTTATTCATTGAAATAGGCTTTTCACAGTATTTATATACTATGATATGAATTAGACTCTTAACAATCAACTTTTTTCTATAGTACCTTCTATATAGTGTTATTGATCAATATTTTTAAATAAATGATTAACAAAAATAACTTTTCCTTTCATTGTGGCACACTTCTGAAAGCTATGTGCTTCACCATTTCACTCATTTCCATGGAAACCATGTAAGTCAGGTTTCTGGAAAATAAATATTACAAAGGAAAATAGAAAAATCCAGATGAAGCCTTAGATTCTTGCTTACCTTGGCAAATCAGTTATATCTGACAAGTGCTACAGAGATCAGTGTTGTGGAGAGATTGCAGTCACTGTTATCGTCCCGGCTTTTTCAAGTGAATGACAGCTAGTTGTCATATAGTCAAGGATTATGGGAAACATAAGTGTACTGACCCTTAGCACATGGGGAGCCTTTATAAAGTTACTTAGATTCAACACATTCTTAAGATTTCTTTATTAAACAGATACATAAACCTAATATTGGCAAGCTATTAATAGATGCTCATTCAGGCCACATATATTGCTTGCCTACTGTGGTTCACATCTTTTTCTGAAAACTGAAGATACAGAAATGGGAGGAAACTTGGGGTTTTCTCTTGTCATGATAGGGATGTTTTGGTGGGACATGCTTCTTTCTCTTTTTTTCCCCCATTTTCGGGAATCTCATGTGGTTAATGCATCTGACTTTGTTACCTGGCATACTATATATACACACACTTATTTGTTTATTTGAAACAGGCAAGGGAAGGGAGAAAAC